>BQNB010014352.1:65000-67524 GCA_026074375.1 Tanacetum coccineum
CTTTGATCTTCAAAATTTATAACCAAAATTTAAACATGTACATGTGACATCTAAAAATTAAAAACAAACCAAGTTCAAAAATAGTATATACACAAAATTTGATATCAAATCAAATATAATTCATGTACAAGTATCTTGTTAAATACAAATATGCACGCAATTTAAAAACATGTGTGCACTCTTCACTTTCTCATCGAATTAATTAGAACATATATGCACGCCTTCCAAGAACATATATGCACGCCTTCCAAAAACATATGCGCACGTTACGCTTTCTCATCAAATTCATTCGAACATATTGGTATGCGTTTAATTACACATACCTTTGACCACTAAAATCGGACTTAAATGACTAAAAACGTATCAAAAATACATTGTATTTGTATATTTTACATTTGTATTATGCAGGAAATGGATATCCAAGGAAAGGGCAAAAATTGAAGCCAAAACGACAAAACTAAGCACGAGAACGGAAAGAGCGTAAAGAGAAGTCAAAATCAAAGCCAAGTTAAAAAGTCAAAGTCAACAAAGTCAAGTCAAAGTCAACCCCGGGATGAGGCATTGGAAAGAGCATCGAAAACCAAACCCGAAAACCTAAATTGCCAAAAGTGGGCCCACCCGTACCCACCTAGTGGGCCCGGGAAAGCCCACTTATACCTTATACACCTTAAACATAAATAAAAGCCCAAGTCCTTTATTTTTATACCCGGCCCAAAACCTAGGCCCAACACCTTTATAACCCCCCTTTATAACACCCCTGTTAATACTCCCGTTATCCTTTAACCTTAACCCCGTTAGTCCCTAAAAGGACTAACGGTGCAACACCAACAAAAACTTCAAGGGCCAAATATGAAAGAAACAAGGACTGTCTTTGCAACACACTTATACACCTTGAGGGGCCTTTCTTGCCATTTCCTAAACTTCAAATTGGGGGCGGGAACACTGTACATCTCTTTCAGTGTCCTGTCTCCACTACCCGCCAAATAACAAACCAACATCATCCCCCTTTCTTCTCCCCTATGTCGACCAATACCTTTGCCAACCTTATCCCAGCCAAATGCCATGTTGGCAATCTCCAATCACCTTATTCGTCTATGAAAGAAGACAAAGAATGGATGGACAAGATCATTGAGCTTGGGGACTACTCAAAATGGAGGGCTAAGATTGATTTGAGACTTACCTCACGCAAGAAACACAGGCTTGAGCCCTCTCAGCAAAGAAGCACACCTCCTAGAATATTCTTAAGCTTAGTATAAATAGGTCTCTTTGTAAGCAAATTAAAGGAGGGTTTTTTTTAGCTTATATTTTAAAGTTTTCTAGTTTATTATAATCTTTTTTAAGCCTTGTAATGATTTTAAGTTTAACGAAAGATTGAAGTTTTTATGTTTTACCCTGTTTCTAAGTTAAAGTTTATTATGTTTTAAAACTGTTTCACAAGCTCACAAAAGCTCTTTTTACAACTTTCTTAAGCTGTTAACTTAAGCATTGTAAGTTTTTCCATAAGTTATAATGCTTAAGTCCTATTTCACCAAAAATCACTCAAAAAGCTCAAATGGATGATAAGCTTATAATGGAAGAGCTTATGGGTTTTACTATCTTGTTTCTAACAAGCTAGAGCTTGTAAAATAGCTCTAAGAGCACTTGTTTGCCCTGTTTAAGCAAGGGCTTTTGCAAGTCTTCATTTTTTCATTTTTAGCTTATCTATTGTAGAATTGCTTATTTGTGCTTATTGCCTGCTTATCTTTGCTTATTTATGCTTATTTGTGATGTTTACTACTTATTATGCTTGTCTTGTAGTTTAGAAGTCATTAGTTTAAGTTTTCTTAAAATTCTGTCTATTTTAGCTTATAATTGCATAATCTGTCTCAACTTATTTAAGTGCTTATTTGTTGTTGAAGTTTGCTTAAAAGTATCTAATATAACTATTTAATATCTAGTATTTGCAAAGTTTGGCTTTAAATCAAAGTTTTCAAGTTTAAAAAACATTTTAAGTTTTTAAAGGGGTGTTTGGTTTAACAGATTTCATGGGTTAAAATGGGCCAAAATAGCATTTTGACACTTGAGTCAGTTTAGTTTAGCTATAATTAATCCTAAAAATCAGTTTGTTTAGGTTTTTAAATGTTAAATCTCATTTTCAGCGTTTTTAGAGTTTATGGTTGAAACTGTTAGCTTATAACCCATTGCATTTGCTTATTCGATTGTGCTTTTTCTTATTGAGCATTTTGTGTTGTTTTTGTGTTTATGCATGTGTTAAAAGAGGTTAGAATCAAAGTCTTTTAGCCTGCATTGTTTGGTTTGTGTTTTACCAAAACTGTCAAAAAGTGCTAAATGTTGAAAATTTTGAGAAATGGCTTTTTCATTTGCTTATTGTTGCTTATCCTGAATTTCAAACTCCTTTTTGAATGTTGATTATTGTTCTTTGAGGTCTAAACTTAATCTGTTTGCAAAAGTTATCAAAAATTTATCTAAGTGTCGAGTCAGTGTGAGATAGCCTTTTTATAAAGCTTTTTAAGTGCTTATTTGA
>BQNB010014353.1:0-65269 GCA_026074375.1 Tanacetum coccineum
GAAGAAAATATTCTAAGTAGTTACTACTGCTTGTACACAGTTAATGCTGTTGGTGTATAAGTTACCACTACTTGTTCAGAATTAATGCTGCTGGTATAAAGTTACAACTGTTGGAAGAGTTTATGCTGACAGAGAAGAGATCAAAGACTTATCAGAGTAAGGATAAAGATTGATTGGAGATCAAGATTACTTACGTGATAAGTATGAGTTATCTATAAAATAAATCATAGAGAGCATTCTAAGATTTATTAATATATTGTAAATCAACTTGGACTCCTTGGTGTATAAAAGGAGGTCCTAGGGCATAGAGTTTGATATCTAGAAATCTTTTTGTTTTGACATCGTTTAGCTTCAAGGTTTTGTAACCCCAATACTAGTTAGAGTATTCGAATTAATATATTGAAGCTTTGTTTATTAATCTGTGTGTTTATTAAAATTACTGTTCTATTGAATATTCTTCTTATTGATCAAAGATTAGATTCCACATAATCTTTGATATATTTTACAAAGTTTCTATCATAGTTGTGTAGGATTTATCTTGCATAACTAAACCTTACACAAGCTAAGGAATCCAAGATCTATTCAAGTGGGATCAACAGATATATTGGGATTGAACCAATCATGATAATCGTCCAATAAGGGACGATTTAAATCGCCATCTTTAAAGAGCATAGGTATTGAATCGTTGAGCTCGAATAAATTCTATTGACCTTTTATGTTTTCTTGCTGGATTGTCATCGCCGAGTATGCACAAAATGTGCTCTATATGTTTAGGTGCTTTTGGTTAATAGTAAGCGCTTAGGTCGCTTTAGCGTTGCCGATGATGTGGCTTAGATTTTGAATGAATGCGTATATGAATAAGAATTGGATAGGATGGGTACGTATGCCCAAAAGTTTATTATCAATCATGTCTTGATAACCCACAAGCATGATTATGGTTAGTTAGGACTTAGTCGTGATTAAGTCAGAATTATTGTCGAAATGGCTTGACTATCTAGCAAGCTTGGTATAATTAAGCAAGCGTGATAAAATGCCTAAGTAAAGCTAGGCTGAAATGAAAAGCCATTATAAAATGACGAATATACGAATATGTGAATATGTTATTATGTGATTTGGTGATTATGTGTAAATAGTGCTATAGTGCGTTCGATGGAGTTATGTATACTCCGAATTATTTTCGTAACCGGTGGTGCAATCATTAATGAGACAGGGTTGGCGTCGTCAATGTTTTAAAAATCGCACCTGAGGCGCGCCTAGGCGCAAAGGCGCATGAGGCTCCTGCTTGTGGGCTTTTTTTAGATCGAGTCGCATGACATGCATGAATCACAAAAAAAGCGCAGCGCCTCGAACCTTTACGCCTTGGGCCTATGTGCGCCTAGAAGATGTAAGGAGTTTTGGGCTTTTTTTTTCAAAGTACTAGTATTCATGGGCCTTACTAATAACCCTAGTCTTATAAAATACCTAAAAGACACAATCGATGTCAACAATAGCCACCGTTCCATCACTTCATCATATTCTACTTCTACCAATAATTTATTTCTTCAGGTAACTAAGATTCTTCTCTTCTTAATTTCACAAATATATAATTGTTTCATGTCTTACTGAAAAGGTATTTTTACTAGCTATATCATTGTTTAATTAATCAAAGTGTTGGAATAAATTGTACTTGTTTAGTTTCATCAAGTGTTATTCATTTAAGCTTTATTCGTTATTGTTTGGGACATTGTTTATTCACATTGTTTAATTAATCATAGTGTTGGACATCAAGTAAATTGACAAATAAATTGTACTTGTTTATTCACATTGTTTAATTAATCATAGTGTTGGACATCAAGTATTGTTTAGTTCAACATTCATCAAGTAATTGTCCTATAAACTTTTTCGTTAATGTGATTAATATTTTATTCAATAAATTTTTTGGTATGAATTTTTTGTTCTTTGTGTTGACATTTTCGGTTAGTGTTTGTTTGATTTGCTTTTTTGCACTTGGTTTAAAAATTAAACGCATGCTAGTTGGATTTAAAACAAGAAGTTTAAAGAAATTATGTGTTTAAGGATGGTAAAAATGGTGATAGAAAGCAAGCAGTGGACTTGGTCAAATGGCTTCTCTAAATTATGGACCACTCAATAAATACTAAAGTCGTTATTGAATTTGCTTACATTGCTACAATGTTAACATACATTTCACCTTGAAATGCTTTGTTCATGAGATAATTTTAGCTACTGTACCATTACTTTTTCTAACACCTAAGGTTGAAACAACACCGTGATGCATCAAGCTAGCACTCGTTATGTGATTAATTGAACACGGTGATTGTCCATTTAAACAAAACAAGCATTAATCACGAAAGCTAGCTTAAATTGGGAAAAGTTTAATATTTTATCATTTTTCATCATTCTTTGTTGATACTTGTTAATTTGTTCAAGTTCATAAGTCATAAACTTATAAATTTTGATGTATGTTTAGGGGTTCATGCTAGCTTATCATGGATTCGGAAAACCAATCAAATGCTAGAAGTAGAGACCCGGGTTGGAAATATGTAATGAAAGGATCCATTATCCGCTCAACCATTTGTGGTTTTTGCAAAAAAATCACTCACGGGGGAATTTATAGGGCTAAGCAACATTTAGCAGGTGGGTATCAAAATTCCAAAGGATGTAAACTATGCCCTGCTCATGTCCGTGAAGAAATGAGAGAGTACCTTCAGGTACTTTGGAAAAATAAGCAAAATGTAGAAGTGTTACCTGATTTTGATGATGTAGAAGAGTACGGTTATGATGAGGACGAAGAAGTTGGTAATGGCTCTCAACAAGGTCGTAGAAAGTTTCAAGCTCAACCATCAAAAAAGCAAAAAGGTGTAAAAGGCCCTATGGATATGTTCTTCACACCTCCACCAGAACAAGTTGTTAAAAACCACAAAGACGGAAAACTGAAGCAGTCAACCATCAATGAGATATGCAAGAAAGAACTTCGAGATAAAGCGTGCAAAGAGTTAGCCAATTGGTTCTATGATGCTGGATTGCCATTTAATGCCGTTAATCATGATAGCTTTCGTATAGCTATGGAAGCAGTAGCCCAACATGGAACGGGTTTTAAACCTCCTAGTTACCACGAGGTTCGAGTCCCATATTTGGCTAAAGCTGTCAAATCTACTGATGAAATGGTAAAGCAAGTGCATCATGAGCAGTGGGCTAAGTATGGCTGTTCTTTAATGTCTGATGGATGGCGAGATTCGGTAGCTCATAAAGACATCATCAATTTTCTTGTCAACTCTCCTAGAGGTTCTGTTTTTGTTAGGTCAATTGATGCTTCAAATGTTGTTAAGAATTCCGACAATATATATATGATGCTTGATCAGATGGTGGAGGAAATTGGAGAGCAAAATGTTGTTCAAGTAGTGACGGACAATGCATCAAATTATAAAGCAGCAGGTAAACTATTAATGGCAAAACGTACACACTTATATTGGACTCCATGTGCTGCACATTGTATTGACCTGATGCTTGAAGATATTGGAAAGATTCAAAGAGTAAGACAAACGCTAAAGAGGGCAATGACATTAAATGGTTATATATATAACCGTACTGGTGTTGTGAACATGATGAGGAAGTTCACCGGGAAAAGGGAGTTACTTAGGCCAGCAACAACAAGATTTGCTACTGCTTACATTACTCTTCGTTCAATACAAGTTCAAAAAATGAACTTGAGAAAAATGTTCACATCTGATACTTGGACAAAAAGCAAGTATGCTAAGGAGCAAGCTGGTAAGCATGTGGCTGGTATTGTTGCGATGCCTACTTTTTGGAGTAACATTGTGTACATTCTTAAGTTGACGGGTCCTATTGTAAGTGTTCTTCGATTAGTAGATGGCGAAAAGAAGCCAGCAATGGGTTACATATACCAGGCCATGAAAAAGGCAAAAGAATCAATATCATCATCTTTTAACAATGTTGATAATAAGTACAAGGCTGTGTTGCCATTATCGACCAAAAGGTAGAGTGTCACCTGTTCATCCTCCGTTACATGCAGCTGGGTATTATATAAATCCGCAATTTTACTACTCAAATCCGATATTAAGGAAATCCAGAGGTGTCTTCGGGATGTATCAATGCATATGATGCTATGTACCAAACAGGATGATCAAGCAACTTACAGCAGCAAAAGCAAATGTAATAGAATGCAGAAGGTAGTATGGGGTATAAACAAGCCATCGTGACAAAATACCAAGTCACAGGTAAATTTAACAATTATAGATTACGCATACTAAATATTATAATTTCATTTTTCTGAAACATGTAATCTTTGTAGCTGAAATGGTAGAGTTCTTTGGAAATGGAAGTTCCTAATTTAAAGAATGTGCTATCAAAGTTCTAAGTCTTACATGTAGTGCAATAGGATGTGAGCATAACTGGAGCATATTTAGTCTTGTAAGTATTTATATTACCGAATATTACTACATATTTTGAGTTGAGTTTGAATTTGAAACTTGAACATATTCAGTCTTGTAAAGTTATAAATATATATTCTGTCACTCACTTTTTAATCTTAATTTAGGCAGCTTCATAACAAAAGAAGAAATAGACTTGATCAAGCGACCATTTCTGATACCTTCTATTTTGTCTTCTATCTGTTCAATGCGGTCGAGAGAGAGTTCATCCAGATGATTCAGAATTTCCTCAATTTGCTCCTCGTGACGTTCCAAACTTGTCTTATGAGAGCTTTCTCCCATATCAAATTCTTAAGGTAGGGTAGAAGTAGAGGAGAATGATTGGTTATGGCCTTGTTTCTTAGGTGACAATAATTCCTCAAGAAGAAATAATTCTTGAGGATTAAACATTAAAGATGGTGGCATAATAGTTGGTGGTGGAATAGGTGATTCTTTAGCATAATATGCATGCATGACCTTCATGAAGGGGTCATCATGAAAAAGTGAAAGAGTTGGTGAAGGTATTTGAACTACACCATATGAGTTATTCGAAGAGCTAGAATAAGTTTTTCCTAGTGAAGCTGGGACATAGTCTGGGGAAGCCGGGATATAGTCTAGAAAGTTAGAGGAAAAAGCATCCTCGATCTCGGAAGTAGGATGGTTGAGAGAATACATCACTCTGTTAACAACCCAGTGGTAAATAACATAAGTTATTTATATAATAGTATAATAGTTATGTATCTTTACATACTATTCCGAAAATGTAGTGGCACGGAGGATTTGATGAGAAAAGTAGCTATAGTTAAGGTTTTAACCTTCTTCTCTATAACCTTGGCTCTGATACCAATCTATAACACCCCCATTTTTGACATATAGCAGCGGAAGCTAATCTGGGGTATTATTTCATAGTACAACAGTCATAATCATAAAAAACGACTCATAAAGAGATGTTTTGGAAAATTTTGTTATCATTCTGTTAGCCTCAAAATATTGAATCGAACATGAAGTTCGTTCATTATGTATTTAAGTCTCGGTCAATTAATTAGTTAATGTTGTAATAGAATATTATCGGGAATAGGGCTCGATAGTTAAACTAATATTGTATATGTTTCGGGTTTAATCCCAAGCAAAACCCGAGCCCGAGTCCTAGTTAAATATCCCGCGCGTCACATTAAATGTGTAGGGGTATATATAGATATTTTTTACTTAGAAAAATATCTCTTTTCATTTTTAATAAATATCTTTTCTCTCAATTCTCT
This sequence comes from Tanacetum coccineum, assembly GCA_026074375.1. Lineage (NCBI taxonomy): Eukaryota > Viridiplantae > Streptophyta > Magnoliopsida > Asterales > Asteraceae > Tanacetum > Tanacetum coccineum. The sequence continues at coordinate 5,687 of BQNB010014353.1, forward strand.
CATCTCTCTCTCTTCTTTCTCTCTCTACACCACCATCTTTCTTTCTAATTTCTTGTTACAAATTCGTGCATCATATGTGTTATATGACGTGTTAACGGGATCCTACAATTGGCATCAGAGCTACGTGTGGATTCGTGGTTGATTCCTGTGGTTCAAAAAAATCAAATTCGTGTGTCATTTGAAGCGAAAAAAAATCAAACCTGGATTTTTGTGCTTAGATGTGTGAATGTTTATGTTATTAAGCAAGATCTAGGCATAAGGTAACTAATTGTGCAAGAGAAATCAAGTTAAAAGGTCAAAAATGGTGATTTTTAAGTGATTTTTGGTGGAAAAAGTCATATATTTCGTCGTTGCGTTTTGACTCTCTGGCAAAGTTCTTGGTTGCGTTTTGATCATTGGTTGCGTTTTGATCATTGGTTGCGTTTTGATCATTGGTTGCGTTTTGATCATTGGTTGCGTTTTGATCATTGGTTGCGTTTTGCTCATTGGTTGCGTTTTGCCTAATTTGAAGACCTATATTGCGTTTTGACTAGGAGAAACTCTGCCCAAATCAAGACTTCATTGCGTTTTGTCTCCAAGATTCATTGCGTTTTGACCAAATCTCAACCACTGCGTTTTGACCAAATCTCAACCACTGCCTTTTGACCAAATCTCAACATTGCCTTTTGACCAAATCTCAACATTGCCTTTTGACCAAATCTCAACATTGCCTTTTGCCCAAACATTCTTGGTTGAGATTTGACAATTGTTCTTCGTTGAGACTTGCTGTAAATTGACCTTCCTTAGACAACAAACCTCAAGGACTGAGAACTTCATTTTGGACTTAACAAACAATCATTGTCTAATCAAAAGAATAACAATCTGACACAATTAATCATTTACGGTTATCTAGTGATCTTATAAAATCCCGTTAATTCATTTATCGGTTTTGATCATAGACGAGTAAAATCCCGTGAACGTGAATTGTATTCAAAACCACAACCTCAATCACAACTCATCCACTTAAGATCCAACAACTTTCACACTTCATAATTCACAACCAATCATTCATCATGTCTACTTCGAGTAACACATCCTCAACAGATAGTCAAATGCACAATAATATCATGGCAGCTGGTTCAAAAGATCGTCCTCTAATGCTTGGACCGAAAAGATATTCACCTCTAACACTACAAAGGTTAACAGTGAACCCCCAAATGGTTCAAAAGAAGATATCACTAACCAATGTAAAAGCGAACAAGCTCTTAATGTTAGTGCAGGTACTCTCTTAAGTACAGGTACATCGTTTAATCCTATAAAGGAAGGACTCAGAGTTTGGTTGCAGAAAAGATAGATATCTCAGAAAATAGGGCGTCAAGGAATTTTGATCTGATGATCAAGAAATGGCGTTTGTTGAAAATAACACTTCAGGCCCCGTTCCTCAATGTTTAAATGACGTTTAAACAACGCAGTTCAAGCCTCGTTCTTCATCAAATGACTTCTATTCACATCAGTTCAGGCCTCGTTCCTCATCAGATGGTGTCTGCTGAAAATAACACTTCAGGCCTCGTTCCTCATTGTTTATAAGACGTTTGATCGCAGCAGATCAAGCCTTGGTCTTCATGGTAATGACGTTTGAACACAGCAGTTCAAGCCTCGGTCGTCAATGTCAAATGGCGTCTGCTGTATAAAATATAAATACAAAATCTAAAAAAAAAACATTTCCAAAAAGAATGCTTTCGACATGTCTCTTGGAATCGATGACATTTACGTCTTAGAAAATCTCGATTAACTATTGACACGGGATGTGTTAATGACGTTCGGCGAGAGATCCCAATAGTTACAAAACATGTCCCATTTCTAATATTTTAGATTGCTTTATGTGCAAATCAGTACATAACCCGAACTTTAAATAAAGGAAGGTTTATAACTTATCCTCACAACGAGAAAATAAACTTTTTCTCGTCCTAGATTTGTTCTTACAAGACTATTCAATGTTTTTAGCTCAGAAAAAAGGATATGTTTACTAAAATCGTTTAGTGCACTTACCCTAGACCGTTAAAGAGAAGTCCTCTCACATATGTTTTATTTTCAAAACGTTGAACATAATTTTTCAAGAATTTTCACCATGACAATTCATAACATTCAAAATTGTGTGTTCAAAACACTCCACCCTCACAATGTTATTCAAAAGGACAACAATTTTTCAATTGTGATCCTATTATTTTAGGGGGAGTATTTTTCGAAAAACAAGTTTTAATGTTTTTTGTGATACATCAACAACGACAATACTATGTATTCAAAACATTATCAAATGTACCCAAAACCAAATCATGCTGAAAAAATTTTCTCCCACAGAACTTTCAGACATATTTTAATCACAAGTATTTCAAAAACTAAAGTGTATATTAATTAAAATAAGAGAGAAAATGTATTTAGAAATATGATCTAATCCGCCTCAAATGGGTGCTGAACATAAAGAAAAGTTTTTATGTTTCGATCTTATACCAACAAACATCTAATTTCACGATGAAACGAAGTCAATAAGGTGGTTAGGTTAGGAAACACTCCTATGTCCAAACCAAACCGGAGGATCTACCCAGGATAAACAAAAGTTAGAAATAGCAGTCTTAGGTATGAATGGAGAAGGAATGTATATGGTAATAATGCCCACTAAGAGTTGAGCAAACACTGGAACCATCACAACAAGGTGTTAGTAATGACGTCCTGGTAAGCATTGAAGCTTTGAAGAATGAGCAAGAAAAAGTAGGGATAAAGGGAGTACACAAAGAATCCTCCACCACAAAGAAGCCCTCCACACAACTTAAGGCAGAAACCGGGTCAATACATATGCTGTCAGAATCACAAGTTGATTGCTGACATTGAAAACGACATCATGGACCCAGTGATGCAATGCACAACCCTTCCCAGCCATTCGGGTTTCTCTCAACAGAAACTTGTCTCATTTGTCACGGAGATACACACGTTATCTATTGACATCTCATTCCGAGATCGTTGATATTGAATAGGTGGCAATATGCTCCAGCCTCCGAGTACTAAAACCAAAATGCACTAATCGAGTCTAGAGCCCAGAGATCAATCTAAATCTCGTTAGGACACATTCCATTTCAAACACTTGTTGAACATCATCAAGTTCACAAGCTGTTAACAAGAGTCCTACGCAATATCCTTGTGATATTTGCCAGAACATCCGAGTGATACTATAAGTATTCACAATGAAGATGGAAATCCTGCTTGAGCCAGCCTCAAACAAGCTCTTGGTAGGTAACTTGCGAGATTCTATATGAATCAAACTTGTGACAACTGGATATCGATTTGGTCCAGTAAATGAATTGACGGTTGATGAATTTTGATAAAAAGATTAAAACTCTCGATGTGTTACAAAAACGCTTTTACAAGTAACACGTCGATTGATTTTCAAATCAATTTTCTCGATTATCACTAACGTAAACCTGCAGGTTAAAACGGTGGTGACGGTATCCCAATCAACCAAAGTCGATTCATTACCATATATTCATGCTGATTCTACAAAGACAAACTCTGATTTGAAGCTTTCAAGATGAGGCATAGTATGAGAATGTTGGTCAAAGACTCAAGATCGCAAGATGGCATAAGTATGAGCATGTTGTCAAAGACACAAGATCGCAGATGGGGACATAAACGATAAAGATATGCAGATGCTCAAAGTCAAGATCGCCCAAGCTTGAAGGAACAAGCCTACAAACAAATAACAAGGAATGACCAAGACCACAGGAGCTTATCGACAGAAGGGGAAATCTCATGATCTCATAAAGGAGTGTCATCAATGAACTCACTTCGGGGGAGATTGTTAGCCTCAAAATATTGAGTCGAACATGAAGTTCGTTTATTATGTATTTAAGTCTCGGCCAATCAATTAGTTAACGTTGTAATAGAAATGTATCGGGAATCGGGCTCGATAGTTAATCTAATATTGTATATGTTTCAGGTTTAATCCCAAGCAAAACCCGAGCCCGGGTCCTAGTCAAATATCCCGAACGTCACTTAATGTGTCGGGGTATATAAGTAACTTTTCCTCTTTGGAAAAGTTAGTTGATTTCATATCTAACTCTCTCTTTTCTAATAATATCTTAGCTTTTCTCTCTAATCTCTCTCTTGTTTCTCTCTCTAGAAATTATCTCTCTTTCTCTTTTCTTGATCTAGATCCGTGTATGATATGAAGTGCATGTGTTAAAGGGATCCTACAATATCTGTAACTTCACTTTCGGTCTCTCATGTAGTTAAATAATTTTGGTTTTGTTCCCCCATGGGTAATGAACGAGGGATCAAAAGTGAAAGCATACAGTGCAATTAGGGTCCATATTTTTTTCAAGCCACAAGAAGGATATTTAAATCTTACTCTAATCTTAATTAAAACTTGTGTGTAACTTACTTGGATCGATAAATCAAATATGCGCCTTCCCAAGCTACTAAATGTACTATCATTGGTATACATTATTTCCGCAAAGTGAAGGCATACTTTATAACTACCTTGTCTCAAACACAGCCCATAGTATCTGAGTGAAAAAGGAGCAAGACGAGCGGTACTGTATATATCGCCACCTGTCACATTTGCTGTGGACGCAACAAATGGCACGTTATCATTGTTTAAGTAAACACCATTACTGCTATAAGCCCATCTCTCGTCAGAAGGAAAGAAATAAGATTGTTCATTAGTTAGATCTTGTTCGTATTCATTTCCCTCAAACTCTAAACTGGACCCGCCACTATTAATAAATAAATTATAGTCTGTTTCAATAAATAGAAAGACAATATACCATTAAAGATAAATAAGTTTGAATTATGAGATGTTTATCAATAAAAGCATGAAGAGAATGACTACTCACGGTTGGGGTTTCTGCTATAAGTAAGTCCGTCTGTCAAACACCAAGAATTTCTACATGATAAAAGTTCTTGCTTAGCCATGTCACAAATATAATAACCGAGGAAAAAAAAGAATAGAAATACATCTTACTGGTTGTTTGCTTGTGAAGATGCAAGGGAAGCTACTAAATTCCTATGAAATTATTAAAAGTGACCGAATGGTTAGTGAATGTAAAAGAGAATGTTGATGTTTCCGGTGCTAATGAAAATAAATCTTACAAGCTATGACGGAAACGCAATTCTTGTTGTGTTCTCTGTTTAAATAATTGTTGTAGGATAAGTCACTGCAAATGAGAAGTAGATGATAAAATTAGTAAATTACAATATACAAATATCGTAGCCAGCTAACTTTAAACATGAATTTACTGACATCTTTCTATTATTATTTGCTGTAAATACCCATGCGGGAATGGCTCCAGATAACGAGTTGTTATTTAAAAACCTGCATCCATGGAAAACATTATTTGAGTTTCAAATTTAAGTAGAAATTAAACTAAAATATATGTTACGAAAAGAGTTTCTTCCGAGTATTGCACTTACACTGTTCGAAATTCTGGCAACCTCCCAATTGAATCAGGTACTGGACTGTCCAAAAAGTTGAAGCTTAAGTCTCTGTAACAAGATGGTTTAAATGATTTATAAAAATAATGACGAGTCAGCCAATTCTGCTAGAAGATTTCAGTCACTAAACTACTTAGGGGGGTCCTGAGAACCCCAAGGATTTTTTCGATATAGTGTTAATTAAGAGTGGGTCAAACATTAGATCAGTCAAAGTAATAACGCCTTAATCTTTGTCAAACACTTTCAGCCACAGTGAAGGTACTGAATACTTTTGAATTCTCTTTGATGCTTTTTCGTTGTTCCATGTGATCAAAGGTGCAGTAGAATATTGCTAAACACCCCTTTGCTACTATATCTGTTAACAGCGGGTAGAAAAGTAACAGCGGGCCAACCGGTTTTTAGCAACTGAACTGGTTACCAAAATGGGTCAGTTTGAATTTATTGTCGAGGATTGGTCAGTTTGAGTTTATTATAAGTCAGTGACGACAATTAAAATGGGTCAGTTTGTGTTAACCTTCAAAATGGCTTAGTTTGGGTAATTGAAGGATAGATACACACTAAGAATGGGTCAGTTAAAAATGGTTCAAGAAGTTTGGGTTTGAGAAGATCCTAACTGATGTCCAAATGCAGCACACTGTAACCATAATCTGTGATTTGAAGTCACACGTCCAAGTTATTTCTGTTTGCCTCTTATGTGACTTCTATCGCTTTGCAGGATATCGGAAAAGCATCTTATTGTATATAATTCTACCTTTGATATTAGTAGCTTAAGATTAGTATTTTTAATGTTTCTCATGCTAATTGCTTACGATTTTAGGTTCAAATAAAACTATCTTTGCAACCTTCTGAGATTTTATTCATATTTAACCATAAATGTCTTGCAAACATGTAAGCATACGTTGTGCAAAACTTTAGCCAACGATGATTTAATTGCATTGCCTCATGGTCTTTTTCTGACCACATGGAATGAGCTCTGTTTTTCTGTCACAACCCTAAACAGGGCCTGGACGGAATACGTGTCCGGGGACGTAACGTCATCATATTTTGAACACAAGGCACGAGAGAACGACCACTAATGGACGTTTTGAAAATCATATCTCGTTGCATTATTTAAAATAGATAAGTTTTACATGATATAAAAGAAATTAAACATTTGTGGAAGCATGAGTAAAATGTAGCGAAAGCATAATTTGGTTTTCAAAAGACAACGAGTATGAATGAGAAATAAAATCTTGAGAAAAGGTATCATATTGCACGTAGACTCCACATAGCATGTCAATAAGTCCAAAGCTAATCACCTGAGAAAAACATGCTAAAAACGGTCAACACAAAAGTTGAGTGAATTCATAGGTTTAAGTAAAACATTTATGAGGATCAAAAATGTTTAGTGAATACAGCTTCACTCAAAGTATTATGAAAAGCATTTAACAATTTGAAACGTTCAACAAAAGCAGTGTGGACCACAAGTTATAGAACATATGTGACAGTTATAACAAATACAACTTCACATAAAAATATTTACTGTTGCGCTAAGCTCATGACACCGAAGCTCAATTTAAAAAGGAATAGCATTTATATGCTAAATAGAATTACTCGCATAAAGTATCCGACCAAGATCACCTATTGAAAATCCGACATGGTATATATCCGTTTGTTCGGGACCTCCGAAACTAGTAAGCGCTACTTACCCAGACAGGGATAATTAGTCCCAATAGATCTATTTATAACACTCACGCTTACTTAACCAGTCAGTCGGTTAAGCAATTGACGGTTCATGATAGTTCGGGCATTAGTGTCTATTCGTAACTTAGGCAACACGTAAACAGGGAAAGTAGATCAAGATACTTGTGTCCATAGTAAAATCAACCAATGTATTTCCAAAAGAAAGGCTTTAAGTAATTGCATCCATAAATAAAACAAAGTATGAAATAAATCATATAACCAAGTTTGCAAACGAACATTTATAAGAGTTTGAAATCATTAGAGTAAATAAGTTTGTAAACGAGCATGTTCTCACCCCAAAAGTTATAAGGTAAATATAAAACAAGTAAAACCACCCCCCTGGGGCTATGTAACTCACTTGCATGCTTGTAGTTCAGAATATAGCAGAGATGCAAATAATAAGCACATCACAAAACGGAAAACGGAATGGCTCGACCAAGAAGATGCAGCTTAACTTAACGGCTATGTCCCACTAGCTTAGGACGATGAATTTGGGTTTTCCGATGGATGAGTACATCAACGCTACACGTTGACAAGGGATTTAGATTACAATTTGTAAGAGTTTGGTGGTTGGTTAAATAAAATAAACCAAAAGGTAAAAGCAAAGTATTTAATATATTCCGTATATATATTACATATGAAAAATGAACAAGTATATAATTCATATGGTGAATTATATAACAAAGACAAACCATCAAATAAATAATCGAGGTATATAATACTTTGCAAGTATTAGGTTAGAAAAATAATTGAAACAAAATATTTCGACACGTGTTCGGAAATCACCAATTTAATTAATAAAAGTTTTTGTATAAAAGTAAACGCACGTTTTTAAAGTTACGAATTAAGTAAACGATGTTTTCAAAGTTTTTACAAAAGTTATTATTTTATCTTCTAGTCGGGAATTATAAAATAATATTTTATAATTTAGTGTTTCTTACGCGTTTTAACTAAACTAGTTGCCTTGTTTATAAAAGTATAGTTTTTCGTTTATTTATTGGTTTATCATATCATTATCATTTAATAACCTTAAGACTATATCTCGTTCTTTTATCGGTTTTCTAAAATAATAGAAATTTTAGTGAAAAATACTAAGTATAGAAATTTTTATAAATTTCGGCATGACCTATTCGTTTATACAACGTTTCCTATTTTTACAAAATTCAACGTTTTCCCCTTTTAATCAAACCATGTTGCAAAATACGCTCGTGTTTCAATATCTATATCTAAACGAAACTAAATAGTAACAAAATAAGTAAAACCAAACACACCCTAACTGCTAAACCAAACGCCCGCGTTGGGGATGTTACACAACGAAACAAACGTCGTCTTAGGGCTGTTAAACCCATAACCAAACACCCATTTTGGCTCTAAAACGCAGAAACAAACACCCTATTTGGGTGGTTAGCCACAAAGTCAAAAATAATAAATAATCACTTTTATTTAACCAATAAACCACCATTAAATCCGATTTTTAATTTAATAAAACTCGTAATATTTTTATTAATCGATATTTCAATCAAACACGCCTTAATGGTTGCTGCTAACACAACGCACCGTCTATGGGGGGGTTGTTAAGAAACAACCAAAACGTACCTAAAGCTGATAACGACAAATCAACGCACCCTAAAGCTGCTAAAAACCCAACGCACCCTAATGGTGGCTGGTAAACCCAACGCACCCTTGTGGGTTGATTTAACAACCAAACGCACCCTTGTGGTGCAGATCTAGAAACCACACGCACCCATTTGGTGCGGCTGGTGGCGGGACAGCGGTGGAGGAGATGGGTAGTGGTGGTGGTGGCGTGAGGGTGGCGGTGGCAGTAGCGTTGGTGGGGATGGAGCCACGTGGCGGCTTTGGTACGAAGGTAGAGGACGGTGGGTCAGGCGAGGAGGCGCGACGGTGGTGTAGATTTTGGTGTCGGTTGGTGGTGGAAGCTGTGGAGAGGGTGGCGTGTCTTGACCAACATGCTCATACTTTGCATCATCTTGAAAGCTTGCTAACAATCTCCCTTGATAGACTTGATATCTTTGAAGGAAGATCTTGTATATCAGAGTGTTAGCCTTAAAATATGGTGACAAACACGGAATTACATTAGTTTATTTATAGCGTGACACATAGGGACTAATAATGACAAGCTACGATAGTTGTGTGTCACTAGGACTATAAATACCCCCTCTATACTTCCATGGAGGGGTGAAGCTCACTTTTGTAAAAAGTGTAAGTGTGTGTGTTCTCTCTCTAACACACACATCTTCCCATATCTCATCTTTTCTCTCTAATAATATGGATACTTTTCTTTTCCATTTTACCAAGCCTCCGGATCTTGTGTTATAAGGGTGAATCATGATAACAATTAAAAATATAGTACCCCTACTAAATAATATAGTAGTGGTACTATTCTTTATTTGGTTTTTAGGCTGCATCATGTAGGCTTTTAGTAGCCCTTCATTAAATTTTAGTACATCTACTAAATAAATTAGTATTGGTGCTATTTTGCACATATTTCCCCATTTTCCGTTCCAAAGCCTCTAATTACCTGAATTCGCAAAATAAATAAATTAAATACCGAATTCATATAAAAATGATATAAAGCAAGGCAATAAACGCGAGAATTTGATATGAAAAAGTATTAAATATTTGATGTTACCAATGACTATTCAAGATATACTTGGACTCACGTCTTGAGATCCAAAAACGAAACACCTGAAGTTCTCATCAATTTCCTCAAACTTGTTTAAAGAGGACTTCATTCTCAAGTAAGAACAGTTCGAACTGACAAAGGCATGAAATTTTTGAATAAAATTCTTCACGCATACTTTGATAAAGAAGGTACTGATGAGGTGTCATTTTATACACTTTTTTGGGTCATTTAACCCCCTAAATCATGCAAATATGCCCAGATTATCTGCTTACTTATTTGTTTTTGTGTTATTAGCATTTGGATGGCATTTAAAGGAAATACAGTGACTTGGGCTCATTTGGAGAAGAAACGGACAAGACTGCAACTCTACACCAAATCCTTTGAAGAAATCATGTAAACAAAGCGTGGAGACGGCGTCGCCAATTACAAGCGACGGCGTCACAATTTATAAATCGACGGCGTCATGGATTTCTAGACGGTGTCAGAACGAAGCCGACTTAAAAAAAACCTAGAAGACCATTGCGGAACAACGGCGTTAGGAACATAAATTGACGTCGTCGCGCTTGTTTTTCTTATATATACAGATCCGTTTTTAGGGTTTTATGTGTGTAACTTTTGGGAGACAAACCCTAGTTTTAGAAAGAAAAAAATCGCAGCCTTTGGTCTCGTTTTTAGGGTGTCAAAACCCTCTTGTAACAGCCTCAACTGCATGATTTAATCAAGTGAAGTTCATTTATCCCTTATCACTTAATATGTCTATGTGTTTTATGATAGATTCTTGTTCTTATTTATTTGTCATGCAAGGCTAAATCCATTAGTATTTACTTATGATTGCATGAAACTTAGATTGTAGATCCTTTTTATGTTACTTCTTGTGATGGATGTGCACGTTAGGCTTTAGAAATTTAGCCATAAGATATTAAATTGGCATAGACGTCTAGGGAAGCGAGAGTGTGTAGAAAGGATACCATTGGTAACAGTCTTCATACTACCTTACCCCTAATATGGTTGACCCCTCTTAAGATATTTCAATTGCATTTAATATACTCTTAGGGGCCTTGTAAATAGTCTTCATACTACCTTACTTGTGTGTTGCCTTAACGAAATAATACGTAGACGGCGGGTTCGTGTAATTCGTTCATAAAATAGGAAATACTTACACATATCATCACAAGTGTGACAAAGCAACAGGATTAGGAGAAGCAATCTGAGGAGTAGTGCATGATTAAGTAAATACGTTCGTTTGCCATATAAGTTATCACCAAAGTAGTTTAGATTATAATTTAGTTTAATTAGAATAAATAAACCAATCTCTCATACATATGATTTTACCTGTTTTCTATAAAATAAAAATACAAAAAGAATCTTCTCTCAAGCCCGTAGACCTCTGTTAGATTCTGTTCGAGCCTTCCCAACCTATTCCCCTAGAGAACGATAACAACCCTAGAGTCTTTCCTTAATACACTACAACAGTTAGGTACTCTACCTAGGGGATTGTAAAACTTCATGTGAAGTCTTTACGAGACCCGCATCAAGTTTTTGGCGCCGTTGCCGAGGAATAGTTAGGTTTCGATCATTATCTAGATTAGGTCTACTCGCTTGACTCCTATCAAGTGAGATTTTAATTTCTATCAATTAGCTTTTGTGTAGTTTATCCTTTCTTTGTGCCTTTTGTTTGTAACTCTTTTTGTTCACCATCATGATGTATGAAAGACCACCTACCTCACCCTTTTAAAACCCACCACGAAACACAACCTTCCCATTCCAAAGATATACCTTGATGTTCTAACAATATCAAGATGAATCTATCTACGATGCATGGACTCGTTTCAAAAACTTAATCCAAAGAGTCCCTCATCATGGCCTTGATTTATTGTCCCTTACTCAATTCTTTTATGATCATGTTGACGACTATACCCGAATGGACCTTGACTTTGCAGTAAATGGGAACATTAGGGCATTAAGTGGTGAAGAAGCATGGGAAGCCATAGAAAAATTCGCCCAAGGCCAAAAAGAATGGGACAACCCACCAAACACTATTTCTGAACAAGAATTAGCAAATTTGAAGGCTCAAGCAAAAATATTATTTGAAAATAAGAAGGTTGGGGTTGAGATGCATAGGGGTATAACATGGGATAAGATGGAAAATCCGAACCCATAAAGTACCCCATAAGTCCTCCCATCATTTAAGGAATACACACCGCCCGCGAGTCACCCGAAAGAAGTAGAAGAGACTATAAGAATCCCGAGAGAGTGAGAACCTTTACACAAACCACAACTAGAGGGTTTAGGCTTGAATACTTTTAATCATGACATTCTTTTTAGTTTTAGGGAAGTTTCTAGTTTTGATGAACAGAAGCCTCAACCACAACCCTTACCAAATTGTCCACCCTTAGATGTAAATCTAGGAGACAAAAGAGGAACCGACCAACCCATCAAACCATATAGTCCGGATAGTTTTAGGATTAAGGTAGTAGACAAATTAACCATTAATACACCATCTTCACCTCACGTGACGTCTTTCCACCCTAAGGATATTTATTGCTATTGTCACCCATGTGTAGATGACCCTAAGAAACATTATGGGTTTAAACCAAGTTTATTAGGAAAAGGTAGATCCCTAGGTGTTGATCTTTCAAATTGGGAGGTGATAGAGAATAATTTCTTAAGAGGACTTAATTTACCCGTTAAGCCAATTGAATTAAAAAAACGGTAGGATTAAAGAAACACACCATTTAGAGCATATAATTCAACAACCACTTTTTCAACATAAGGCTTCTTCTTACCACAATGGTGTGTACCGTTACTATCACCTGCACTTGACCTTAAGTGTAGGGGAGACCCACCTTTTGCGCGTCAAATAAGCGTAGAGTCAGGCTCGTGACTCGAACAAAAACAAGCGCTTATTGGGAGGCAACCCAATCGTTTATTTTCTTGCATTTTAGGTGTGTCGTGTGTTTTATTCTTTATTGTGTATTTTTATATGTTTGAATTATTTGTGATCATGCTTTGTTTTGTTTTTAACTTCGTCTTATTAACAATCAAAGGTATTTTGCATCAAATAAGTGTAGGAAAATATCCAATTTATAAGAAGCAATTCAAACATATAAAATAAATTATTTAGATTAATTCGCGTCAGTTTCGAGTCATATGATTTTAATGATTAATCTTAGTTTTATGCATTATTTTACACAGGAAACAACTAATAAGATTGCGTGCAGAAAAGTTTTCCTAAAAAACGAATGTGAAGTTTTCACAGTGTGTGGAGACGACGTCAGAAAATAGTGCGATGCTGTCTGGATTGTCAAGCGACCGCGTCAAGATTTTTTCTGACGGCGTCAAACCCTCAAACATGCGAAAATTCAAAATTTTCAATTATTTTCAAAAAATAAAATGTGCAATATCTAAAAATTGTATTTTTCTTATAAACCTGCAAAAACCCGCGATTATATCATCACTTTCATCCTATCTTTACTGCTTTCATAGAGTCAACCCTAAAGTTTCGTTGTATATATCATTATCCCGCTGATTTTACGGCAGGTATAATTGTCTTTATCTTTGATTTACAAGTTATATTTGATGAGAAAAAGCTTGGAAGTTCTTAGGAAGTTTCATATGATGATTCTTAGAGGATGATTTAACCAGTTATCGCATGTTTCTTCTCCATTATTGAGCAAACCAGGGGAGTACTAGTTTCTTTTACTTGTTTTATTTTCCCTTTATTCGTTTATACGGGTACTTCTAAAGAACATCGAGGACAATGTTCAACTTAAGTGTAGGGGAGAAATAAGCCTTAAAAACTATTCTTTTAATTGCCATTTGCTTGTTCCTTAAAATGATGGGTAATATATCGAAACATAACATAAACGGTAATTTTAACCCAAATTTAATTTTTTTATGGCATTTACCGACGAAAACCGAGTATTAATCGAGTCTCATGGATAGGAATTTATATGACTAGCACAAAAACCCTTAGAATTCCACCCCAAAAAATATAAGGTTCGCCTTTAGATCTATAAGAATTCGGGTATCCACTTTTGATACCCAAGATAATTTATACCTTTGACTTTCTCGAGTTAAGGTTCGAATACAGTCGTATGTGTCTAATCCGTCATTACGGATGTGTACATATGGTCTTTGTCGCCTTTTCTGGAGTATTGGTATCTGTATTAAATTATATGAGTGTATCGGTAGTGTATGATGTTATCCCAAATAACTAAGATCCAAACATAACTAATAAGCTATACCAATAAGCCTACACAAACCAAATAAGCTAGAAAAGAGAAAGAAGTTTAGATAGAGAAAGTAGAGAGAGAAACAAAGAGAGAAATATTAGTCTGGGAGGAAACACATACAAATGTAACCAACACCCTCTCCATGTGTGGAGAGGGTCCTATTTATACCCTAGCCAACAAGTATGGCGTATGGGCTTCTATCTTGGGTCGGGCTTGGCTTGTCTTGGGCTTTGAGCCCGAAACACGGACAATATTAGCTTACAGTCTAATCTCGTTAATCCTGACTAGCCTATTACATAACAACACTGATTACGACTAAGACGACCGATAACATTCTTGTTCGACTTATATAAAAATAAGGCTAACAATCTCCCCTAATGTTGAGGTCTTCTTTGATCTCCCCAACGTTGACGTTCTTGATGGAGGTTATCTTGATTTGACTTTATATTCCCAAGTGTTGAAGATATGACATTTGAGCTTTGCCTTCTTTTATCTTGTCCTTGTCTTTTCTTGTTTGTAATGGCTTTGTTCATTCATAGTTAAGACGACCAATAATATTCTTTCGATGTCGTTTATGTGATCTTGATCTAGAGCCTTCATCTTTTGACTTTGAGTTCTTGAGATCTTTCATCTTACATCATCTCCTTGACTTAAATCATCTTGAATTGACTTTCTTGATCAACTTGTGCTCTTGACCAACATACTCATACTAATGGCATACTTGTTTGACTTATATAAACATAAGACTAACAATCTTCCCCAATAGACTATTCTTTATTTGACTTTGAAGCTCTTTGATGATGAGTAAGTTTAGTATCAACAATCTTAATGCTGAATAATTGACTTTGAAAGCTTGAGTATGAGTATGTGGTAATGAATCTGACTTTGCTAGAATGGGGCTGCAACACCGATGTTTATACCTGCATTTAAATGTTAGTAATAAACAGGAGATATGGACGAAATGTCTTTGTCATTTGTTGATTTTAGGTTGCGATAACCACCGGTTCCCCATTTTACAATATAAATACTATACCTGTGATCAAGTAGATTCAAAGAATCTCCTTGACAGGGTTTTCAGCTCAAAGCGTAAGATTTTCTAACACATATGTATTAGATTCACCATGCTTGCTTGTTCTCATTACTGGAATGTCTCAAATCAAACAACACGGTAAGAGTAAATCAGATAGTTACTATCTTTCTGATTAAGTCGTCAATTCATTTACTGGACCAATATCGATATTCAGTTAGCACAAGCTTGATTCATATAGAATCTTGCAAGTCACCTACCGCAGAGCTGTTTGAGGTTGACTCTGGAAGGATTTCTATTCGTCACTGTGAATACTAGAGAGTATCACTCTGAATGTTCTGGCAAGATCTCAAGGATAATGCGTAGGACTCTTTGATACCAAATGTTGTTTATGGGTGAACAACAAGTGTTATACATGGATTGTGTCCTAATGAGATTTATAATTTGATCTCTTCTGGCTCTAGACTCGATTTGTGCACTTTGGTTTTAGTGATCGGAGGCTGGAGCTGACTGCCACCTATTCAATATCAACAATCTCAGAGTGAGATGTCAATAGATAACGTGTGTATCTCCGTGACAAATGAGACAAGTTTCTTTTGAGAGAAACTCGAATGGCTGGGAAGGGTTGTGCATTGCATCACTGGGTCCATGACGTCTTTCTTCAATACCAACAATCATCTTTGTGATTTTGATAGATTATGTATTGACCCGGTTTTTGCCTAAGTTGTGTAGAGGGCTTCTTTCTTTTCATCCTTTATCCATAAATTTCTTTTTAATTCTTCAACCCCTTCAATGCTTACCAAGACGTCATCACTAATACCTTGTTGTGATTGTTCCAGTGTTAGCTCAGTCTTAGTCGGCATTCTTCCCTTATATCATTTATCTCCAATCATACGTAAGGACTTCTATTCTAACTATGGAATATCCATGGGTAGATACCTCCGGTTCTGGTTGGATCATAGGACGTATACCTAACCTTAACCACCTTATGACTTCATCGACGTCGTGAGATTAATTGGTCGTTGGGTATAGAGATCAAACCATAAAACCATTGATATAAACATTTTGAAATACTCCCCCTATACATGTGCATCGAGATTTGAAATGGCTTCGCACACGAATGGAAGAGTTGTACTTAGAGCTTAAAGATCACATTCTTCTATATCACATTTTAATCATATTTTCTCCCTTTATTTAAAATAATAAATCTCTTAGTATTTGAAATACCAATTGATTAAAATTTATGACATGAAAAATTCCACGGGGAGAAAAATTATACCATGATATTGCATGAATTCATTTTTCTGATAGCTCCCCTTCAACATAGTATGTGGGATACCACTAATTTTTAAAACTTGATGTTACAAGGAAAAAATGATACGACACCACAAATATGTTGAAGATGGAGTGAGATGCTTTAGTGAACAATGTATATTATTAATTGACATTATAATTTCCACATTTTAATTTCACGAAATGTTTTTGGATACATAAAATTGACATTTATGAGATATACCAAAAACACATTAAAATGCTATGTTATAAAAGCTCCCCTTCAGAAATTGATTCACTTGTTACGTTGACATTGTTGAGCATTCTTTTTACCAATTGTACCACTTATAAACATTGAATATTGTATCAATTGTTAAATATATTAAGGAAGGGAGTGTTGAACACATAATTTTAACAAATACCACTTATGATGAAAAGATACCACAATTTATATTGTAACAATTTGATATTGAAAGTTCTTTTTGAAGAATTGTGTTCAGCGGTTTTAAAAACCATGATAGAAGACTTCTCTTCTATTTGTAGAGTAAGCGCACAAAAGCGTACACTTTCCTATTACATTCGGGTCTGAGTTATGCACTGAAATGTACATAAGTCATAAAGAAAATTTAGAAATGACATGTTTTGAAAATTTTAAACTCTTGCTCGAACTTCATTTACACACCCGTGTCAATGTTAAACAACATTTCTAGCTACGTAAATGTTATTGATTCCAAGAGACATGTCGAGAAGATTATTTTTGGTATTTTTGAAATTTTCTGATTTTATATTTTATATTTTGTTTTTTTAGATTTTATATTTTTCTATTTCTTTTTGTTTGTTTTATATTTTTGTATTTTCTTTTTTCAAAAATATTTATAAATCAAAATAAAGAGAAAAATACAAATATTTACAAATTCGATGTTTGATGGATCAAGCAGATTCGTTTGCCAGAATCTCCAGTTCTTATGGAGTCAAAAATCTCATATCGAGTCGTGTGACGAGATACTTAAACCTATCTTCGGGTAAGGCTTTAGTAAATTGGTCAGCTAACTGGTATTCAGTTCCGACAAAGAATAATTCAACTATACCATTTTCAACATGTTCTTTTATGAAGTGATATCTGACATCAATGTGCTTGGTGCAAGAATGCTGGACTGGATTGCACGAGATGGCTATGGCTGCCTTTGAATCACAATACATAGGTATTTTGTCAAAGTGGAAGCCATAATCTGTGAGCTGAGTTTTCAACCATAGAACTTGAGCGCAACACACAAATAAAGACTCATACTCGGCTTCTGCTGAAGACATGGAAGTGCAGTCCAGCTTCTTTGACGACCAGCTGACTAGCTTATCACCACCTAGATATTGTATACCACCATATGTGCTTTTACGTGTATCGAGACAGCCTGCATGATTTGAATATGAAAAAGCAGTTAGATTAAAGCCGGTGTCCTTCAGATACCAGAGTCTCATGTTAATGGTATTCTTATCCCTTTAACCTCCCTGAGGTGTTTTTCAGTTGGTCTCGCTTGATAATGAGCACAATAACATGTTGCATCTTGCTGTTAAGTACATGAGTGCCCCGACCATGCTATGATAATTCGTTTGGTCAACAGAAGTTCTACTCAAGTCAGCATCTAGGGGTTTAGTAGACATTGGAGTACCAACGCTATCACATGAGGTCATACCATGCTTTTTAAGTATCTCTTGAGTATACTTGGCTTGGTTTATAAAGATATCACGTGGGGATTGGTGGATCTGAGTTCCTAAAAATAATTTTAACTCCCTCATCATAGTCATTTCAAATTTGTTGTG
The DNA here is from genome assembly GCA_026074375.1 of Tanacetum coccineum. Taxonomy (NCBI): domain Eukaryota; kingdom Viridiplantae; phylum Streptophyta; class Magnoliopsida; order Asterales; family Asteraceae; genus Tanacetum; species Tanacetum coccineum. The sequence goes on from BQNB010014353.1 coordinate 23,865, forward strand.
CATTAGTTTTTCAAACTTTTTGAAAGTTTTGGGTTCGTAGAACTAAAAATAATGTCATCCACATAAATTTGCACAAGCAATATGTCTTCCCCTTTTTTAGTAATGAACAGAGTTAGATCAATAGAACCTTTTGAGAATCCTTTGGATACCACGAAGTTGGAGAGTTCATCGTACCACGCCCTTGGAGCTTGTTTGAGTTCATATAATGCCTTTTTGAGACGGTAGACTTTGTCAGGATGATGTGGGTCTACAAATCCATCTGGCTGATTGACGTACACTTCTTTCTTTAGAGGACCGTTAAGAAATGATGTCTTGACGTCCATCTGGTATACTGAAAATGATTTGTGTGTAGCATACGCAACGAATAACCGTATAGCTTCAAATCAAGCTACTGGAGCAAATGACTCTTCGAAGTCGATTCCTTCCTGCTGGCTGTATCCCTTAGATACAAGACGAGCTTTGTTGCGAATTACAGTATTCTCCTCATCACGTTTGTTTTTCCAGAGCCACTTCATGTTAATGACATTTTTACAGAGTGGTCTGTCGACTAATTCACATACATCTAATCGATCAAACTGGTGAAGTTCTTCCTGCATCGCTTCAATCCATGCATAATCAGCCATGGCTTCTTTGATGATCTTTGGTTCGGTTCGACTCACAGTGAGTGTGAACATACATATCTCACCATATGTTTCTAGCTGACGTCTTGTTCTAATTGATTGAGAAGGATTTCTAATGACTTGTTCTAATGGGTGATCTTTTGTCCAACAATGTTCTGAAGGATGTTGTTGATAGAATGTATGCATGTTTGACGAGTCAACATATCGAGAAGATGTCTCCCCTGGTTCTTATACCGGTGTACTAAAGATGTTGATAAATTCATCTTCGTCAACTTATGTATATTCTATATTGGTTTCTGCTTGAAGAATGTTCTCATTATCAGTGACAGTTGGTGCTTGAGTTGGTGTTTGACTTGTAGTTTCAAGTGTTGTTTGAATGTTCAATGGATGTGTATCTGCAGCAATGGTTGTTGAAGTAGATAGAGTTGTGTGTTGTTTTTGTCGTTGATTAGGTGCATCAGCAGTAGTTACAGCGGAAGACTTTGACACAACTGGAGCATTGAGTAATTCATCGAACATCGGACTAAATAGCAAATCCAACTCATTTAACGTTGTTATTGTCTCAGCTGTTTGAGGAACATTTTCTTGACTTTGGGGACCAGGACTTAAACTAACATGTTCAAGTGTCGTAGTCGGACATTGTGGAACGGGGCCAGAACTGACGTGATCTGACGCCACTTGAGGCAATTCGTCAAAGTTGACGTGAATGGTTTCAACTATCACTCTTGTTCTCTTGTTATTTACTCGGTACGCTCTTGACTTAGTGGAATACCCTACAAAAATACATGCATCACCTTTTCCCTTCATTTTGTCAAGATTTTCACCATCTTTGAAGATGTAGCAAAGAGAGCCAAAAATGTGAAAGAACTTAACAGACGGTTTTCGGCCATTGATGATGTGGTAAGATGTTTTCTCATGTTGAGGAATTATGAGTGAATGGTTCTGAGTAAAACATGTTGTTGCAATTGCTTCAGCCCAGAAGAACAAAGGAACTTTAGCGGCGCTTAACATTGTTCGAGCAGCCTCAACAAGAGTACGGTTCCGTCTTTCGACAACGCCGTTTTGTTCAGGTGTTCGAGCAGTTGACGTTTGGTGTTCGATCCCATCTTAAGCAAAGTATGCATGAAGAGTTTTATTCAAAAATTATGTGTCTTTGTTAGTTCAAACTGTTCTTATTTGAGCATTTAGTCCTCTTTGAACAACTTTGAGGAAATTGATGAGAACTTCTGGTGTTTCATCTTTGGACCTCAAGAAGTGAGTCCAAGTATATCGTGAATAATCATCAACAATTACCAACGCATATTTCTTACCATTAAAGCTTTCTACCCTCATGGGACCACATAAGTCCATGTGTAGAATTTGTAACCGTCATTTTGAGCTTGGGGTAGTTTTTGTCTTGAAAGACTTATGTTTTGCTTTCCCTAACTTACAAGAAGAACAAAGATGATCTTTGACGAATTTCAATTTGGGAAGGCCAGTCACAATATCATACTTTGAAAGCAAGTTGATGGTATCGAAGTTTAGATATGAGAGACGACGATGCCATAACCATGCTTGAGACAATGTAGCTTTAGCCATTAAGAAAATTGGATTGGAAGTAGATGTGGGTTGAAGAGTGATGGAGTAAAGATCTGTGACACGAGAACCTGTGAGAAGATCATTTCCCTTCAAATCACGAATATAACATGTAGACTTCCGAAAAGCAACTTATAAATCCGCATCACAGAATTAACCAACGAAGAATAAATTGTGAGTCGGTCCTTCGACGTAATAAACCCTCTTGATAGTTACTTTCCCTTGAACTAGATCTTCATAACCAAGAATCGGTGCAATTTCATCATTTTCAAACTTCATCGTACCCAGAAATTGCTCCATAAAGTTACTTAGAAGCTTGAGATTTCCCGTCATGTGCTTTGAGCACACATAGTCAACGATGAATAAAATTATCTCTAAGAGCTGCAAAATAATTAGAAGACGATGGAGTATTTGATATAGTGGATTTCCTAAGAGTCGTAGGTTTCGAAATATTAGTAGTTCTAGATTTAGTTCCTAGATGCATACTAACATTTGGTTCAACATTCACTGTTCTAGATTTAGGATTCTATTTATATCCTGGTGGTGTGATCTTACAGTGCCACCATCTACATGTCTTACTAATCTGCTCATATTGCTTCCTAACTGTGCTTTTAGTTTTTTGGTTAGTGGATTCTGCAACAACTGTTCTCTTAAGGGGTGTTGCAGCAGATTGGTTCACAGTTCGTTTGGGTTCTCTAGTACTAATAGGCACAACCACATGCATTTTAGTCCTAGAATTCACGCCATTAATATAATGAAGAACACACATATCATGATTGTCATTCAACACACATTTTCCACAAGTAGCACAAACAAACTTTACATTTGAGGTCTTAGCATTCAAACTGTCATTACACACAGTTACAGACGTTTTATTATTAGAAAACTTAAAATTACTACGGTGGTCTTCTACTTGTTGTTTCTTCCCTTTACTATTGTTATGCAAGACTCTATCTTCCAATTGATTGCTCTTAAGCTGTGCTCTGCTAAAACTAGTAGTGGGAATTACTCCTGTAAAGAAAGACACGCGTTTGTTAGTTTTCCTAATGGCTTGAGGCAACTGTGGTTTTCTAGTTTGATTAGGCTTTGTGTGCACTTTATACATTCCGGGAGCAATCACATTTATGTTCTTTAAAATTGACTTCACATTCTGAGGCAAAATCTATGCAGTGATTGGTTTTGAAATATCATTGGAAAAATCTTTCTTTTCAAGAGAATCTAAGAAAGTTGTCAGTTTAGCTAAAACTGATTGTCTTTGACTTTTAAAATCATTCGGTTGTCGAATAACCAATGGGTTTTCAAACTTAGTTTCCACATATTTTCCTTTCAATTTTTAAATAAGTTTCTTCAACTTACTTATTGCAATTATTTTGTCTTGTAATTAAGCTTTCAAGTCTTGAATTTCAAAATATTGTTCACGTTCTTTCAGAAATACTTTTGACTGATTTTCTTTAAAAGCCTTGTCATTTTTTATCTGTTCCTGACATTGTTGTAAAGCAAGTTCAAGATCGATAGCATGTTGTTGAAGTGCTTCAAAACTCTTTGACGTTATATTACTTTTTGAAAAGTCTTTTTCAAGACGTTCAAATTTGACAACTTGGTCCACATAATCACATTGTAAATTAGTGAATTCATCGAGAGTAGTGTACACACCAAGTATAGCATTCATGTGATCAGCATAATAATATTCCCTGGAAAGTCGGTCAATTTCATTCAAAAACTGTGTTTTTTGAGTATCCAGTTGAGATTTAAGAGAGTCTACTTCATGTTCAAAAAATTAAAGTATCTCAAATCAGCAACCATTTCCTCTTTCAAACACAAGTAAATTTTTTCTAAATTAGCATTGATTCTTCGAATTTGAGGACAAAAATTTCCTTCAATTATATTTTGAATGAATGGATCTATGTGACCAAAATATGTTCTTTTAGCGATTATTTATTTGCAACGTTCCACTCCATCAAAAATCATGTCAACACTACTTTTAATTTTAAAAAGTTCTTTAGAGCTTTTACACTTTTGATCCCACAGAATGGATTCATCCATCCGTCCGTTTTTCTAACGAAGTTGTTTGTTTATTAAAAGACTCTTTTGAATTTTCATTCTTGACAGGTGTATGACTCATTTTTAACCTTTCTGAAAAATATTTGTGTTCAGACGACTTTTCACGTTATGGAACGAACAAATCATAAAGATTATTCAAGTTTTTATAATTAAAAGGTCTGATTAAGTCGCTTAATTTTGATCGGCTTTCTTGGGCAAGACGAATCGTTTTGTCAGATTCAGGAGCTAACATTAAAGCAAGATTATCATTATAGCAACCTATATCATACAGACGAGGATTTTCTCTTTGAGCTTTCTTTAGGAACTCAGGTTTTACAAAACTCGTTTTACAATTACGATTAAGCATATTCATAGTTTAAACTGATTGACCGGTTTTGTAAATAATATCATCCAAAACTTTGATTTTATTTTCCAAAGCAATGACTTTTTCAAGTTCCTTGTCTTCACGAGTTTTGTGAAACTTTTTCTGAGCCTCTTTTTCTTGTGACATTATGGAGATGGTTTCTTGATGTGCAAAAAGCTCCTTTTTCATTTCTGAAATCGTTTATCTTTTGAGTATATTCATTAAATGACTTTTCAGATTCTATTTTGTATGACATTAAATCCCTTTAGCTTTTGCACAATCAATTGCCACATTTGACTCATGATTCACATCATGATATCTATCAAGTTCAGCTTGGAACTTCTTAAGGTCTTTGAACATTAACTGATTTATCTTTGACAGTTCATTGTTTGCTTCTTTAAAATGGTTATTTGATGATTCTAAACTTTTATTTTTGGTTTTGAAATTCTTAATTTCACCTTTCAATTTATCAACTAAAGCTTTGTTTGATGTTTCCAAAAATTTATTACGGTTTTTTCCGTCATCAATTTCACATTTTAGTTTCGCAATTAAAGAAGCAAGTAAATCACGTTCTTTAGCAAGGTCATCATTATTATCCTAGTCATCCTGTTCTCTATCATAACTTATATCCAATAAATCAATGATTATGTTATGTTCATCTTGTTCAACCGGATATGTGTCATTAACAGATTCAGGTTGCTGAGGATGTTCACTTTCAATGGCAAACACATTATAGTTATCATCATTATTTTATACCTTTTGCAATGGCTCAACATCAAAGATGGGTCTAGAATTGTTAGCAGCATCTGGAGTAACTTCTTGAATCTGTGTCATGTACATATAATGTGCTTCTAATTCCTAATCTCCAGGTTCATCATCAGTGTCATCCCGCCAGTCAGCTTGCTCTACATTCAACTGAAATCCAGCTTCCTCTTGCTTACACAATAGCATTTTCTCCTTGTGATAAGCTGCATCATTTGCCCATTTCGGTTTCTGACATTCCCTTGCTACATGCTCATATTCCTTGTAATTATAACACTGAATCCCAGACTGTTGCACCACCTGTGTACCTACATTCTCTCTAGTGTTGTAGTATGCTCATGTCATAATAACAAATTATATGGCTAGACACATGTGAGCCTATGAGGTCACACACATATACACTGAGGTACCATTTTTTATATCATGTTTATTGTATTTACGGTACATAAATAACCCACGTAACCCAGGATCACTATTGGGCTTCTAGTAACTAAGTAAAGTACTTATTATATTGGACTTGGAAATCAAATGGGAGGCCCATTTGAGCTTTCATAGTGGCTGACCTATATGGAGGAAAAGAAAGGGATAAGATAAAATCTTTTGGTCAAATATATTTTAGGATATAACTCCTCATTAATTGGGTATTAACTCCTAATTTATTTTGATAACAACTTACCAAAAGACTCTGTCCCCCTCTCTTAATTAAACACGACACAAACACACTTTTTTGTAAGGGTTTTTTTGTGTTCTTGTTTTCTATCACTTTGTATCTAGCTTATTTAAGGTGAATTCTAAAGTTACAGGGTTAAAACTAGCATCGATTTGGTATACAAGGAAGTGTAGTGTGGATACATCATAGAGGTGATCTTCATTGATCACTTGGTTTCATTTGGTGTTTCGTGTTGGGGTGAAGGTCACCGGTTAATTCTACCGATCACGCTACAAAGGTATTACTTTTCTTGTTTTTCTTTGATTGATCATATGACTCTATGGATCCATTGATAGGTGCTTGATTCCGCTGTGTTTAATCTTTGTTTATATGATAATATTTTAATTCAGCACCTATAGTGGTATCACGAGCCATCATATGATGTCATATGATCATCTTGTATGCGTAAAAATAGCTAAAAACGCGTGTTTTTGATTGATTTAAAAAAAAGATTTTAAAACAGCCCCTAGGGCTGATTTTTTAAAAATAATTCGACCTAAATAGGGTCTTATGATCTGGTATTTTTGATCCCATAGCCATTTGTTATGCATACTTTAATAGGTTTTGTTATTGGGTACGTGTAAAAGAGCCTAAATCGTGCATTTTGGAATGATTCTTGAATCGGTTTTAAATCAGCCCCCTGGGCATTAATTTCTGAATTAATATGGTTGTTATAAGGTCTTTAATATAGTACTAAGTGATCCTTAAGCCATTGGTTGCACGCACCAATCGAGGTTTTAATTCTAGTCAATTTATTTCTTTGATTTGTGGGCTAAACAATTTATTTCTTGTTAATCATTATGTTTCCATGGCAAATACATGCATGTTTGGCCATGGACTTAGCCAACACCTTGTTAATACATGATATTATGGTATTATTATGCTGTGTATGCAAAGCCAACCATGACCACTTGTGACTTGTTTCGCTTGATATTGCATTTAATTTTAGTTTTTGGGTTTTGCCATTGTTTTGGCTTCTTTTTGTATGGTTTTAATTTTTGTTGTAGCCATTATTTGGGCACTTTACAGTATTTAGATGATAAGATAAATGTATTTAATTATAAAATTATTGTAACCGATGTCTGGATTTGAATGGCGCAAAAGTTAAAGGCATAAAGTCAAATTCGAAGCTGTTGGAGTAACCTCCACTAAAAATGGATTTCCTGGAGTTCTATAAGGAGTTAGAGGCTGAATTTTGGGGATCAAGTGCAAAACTCATGGGGATACAACTTCTTCAACTGGAGCTCAGATTGGGGAAGATTCCTTCTAGGAGTTTCAGGCCCGTCAAGTCAGCTGAAATTTTATGACAGTTTTGGGCTTCAAGTTCATTAAGGGGTTCACTTGCTCATGATGGTTCTTGGAGCAAGTGGGAGCCCTCCTTGTGGTTGTGTGGTTAACCCTTAGTTGAGTTCTTGGTTCTCGTGATGGTTCACAAGACCAAGCATAGGTTTTTCATTGGTTGAGGCTTTGCATACTTATGGTTGTGTTGTTGTGTTTGCTTTTATATATGCTTGGAATGTATATAACTTGTAAATGTTTTTATAAAACTAAAAATAAAAAAAAACTAATTTTAGAAACTAAATCTCTGATTTAGTTTAAAGTTCAAATATGATTTGAAACTAAACACTTGTTTTTATATAAATAACACTAAATAAATGTTATAATTGTTATTTAATTTGTGTATTGTTCAAACTAATATTTATTCCATCTAGGTTATGTATTAGTCATGAAAATGAACAACTTGATACACATAAATGATATAAAACAAGTATTAGACTTAAGTTAAAAATAGTTTTTACTTGTGCTACGATGGATGAATGCATGCTTCCTCATACACACTTTTTGATCATGTATTTATGAAAAATAATACCCGTCAAATCTAAGTTATGCCGTCCAATTGGTTGAGATAACTTGCAATTACCTTTTGCTCTACGTGAGACATAGGTGAATTGTAACCCAAAGTGATTATTCTCTATGCGTGAGACCTAGATATATTCTCGCATGTTCTCGCATTGGATGACTTAATTGAGTTAAGCAGGTGAGACCTTAGCTCGAGGTAAGGATGGGACTAAACATGCCAGTCTGGCATTGTTTTTCTGATTACAAATGTCATGAGTCCCATATGGTCTAAGAATTGCACAGGTTTTGCAATTGGTGAACGTCACCTACCTATTGAATCTATCATTGCTAGCGGATCAACTGATGTGATGGTGGAACCTCAATGAGGATCTTAGCCTTTCGTAAAATTAATTGTTTTATATTATAAATAAGGGTAGTTAATTTTAAAAGGATAATTATCGAAAATACTAATATGAACTTTGTAATTTCTATTAATGACATTTATGCAACACAAACCGTAAACAAAAGTTTGTTTCCTTTCCTTGTTAGAGAAAGCCAAACTAAGTATTTTTTTTCCTTGTAAGAAAAAGACTTATTCCTATCATTTCTACTTGTATGAGAAAGCTATAATAGGAACACTTGACTTTTCCAATCCTAATCAAACTCAAAGCAAATTACTCAAGAAATCGTTTTTTCTTGTAAAAATTCTAACGCTTAAGTACGGTTGCACATCTTATTGGATGACTAGAGAACATGTATTCTATATCCACCAAAATGATACATCTTGAAGCGTCAAGACATGGTATGAAATTTAATAATTAGAAATGGAAATCTCAATAAATCGCGAAAGAGAAAAGGAAATTAATAGCATGTTTTCTAGTAGTTTTCCTTAACTCGATATTTTTCCTAAGATTCTACACACCCTTGAGGTAATGTAGAAGGAGGAATTGCATGCAAAACTTTCAAGTTAAAGAAATGGCATTTTGAGCTAGCCCAGTATTCCTTGTCAATATATATAGAGAACTTGACGCATTTCCTGAATATCTAAGTATGATATTTACTTAGTCGTGAGCCACATTAGAGATAATGTGTTGATATTCAAAGAGTATAAAAGTAAATAAATTGCTACTTGTACTTCATTGGTATAGACACACATTTAATGTTTTCATATCCAGTGGGAGCAATGCATTTTACTACTGATATAGATGCACATGTAATGTTGTCTAAATTCAATGGGAGCTATGAGCTTATCACCTTGTAAGTGACCCATTTTATTTCTAGCTGGTCTTGAAATAATACATTACTTTTCACATACGAAGCATCATAGTTTTATAAGAATCATTGCATATCATTCTATTAGATAACTTGTCGCTTTTCTGATGTCGCTACCTAAAATGTTATCTATACAATGTTTATGCATGATTGCTTATTAAACAATAAAGTTCTAGATATATTTATAATGAAAATGTGATTTTAGTTTTGGCTTAAATCATATCATATATGTGACATTGTCATATTATTCATACAAACATACGGAAGCGTGGTGGACTCATAACCCACTAGTCTCAGGATCGTAACCTGACTCATAATATGCTCATTTATTTGTATAAATGCTTGATGTTGTGCCATGCACAAGTGGGAGAAATCTTAATTGTGTGCAAGGTACAACACATAACAATATGACTTATGGTTTTTCTTAGCCGCATGGTAAGAAAGCTAATATTCTACTAGGACTCATACACCTCGATGTATGTCGCCCTACTTAGAACTATTGTCAAGAAATAATAAATACATACTTCATTATATTTACTAAAAGGTTTAGCCAATATGATTGTATATTCTTGTAAAGACATCAATAAGAAGCATGTAATTAACTTGAAAAGAAAAAGTTTTTTTTTCTTTATTTTTTATTTTTGAAAAATGTCAAGAGTCGGTGTTCAATAATACTTTATTTAATATGCTTATTTCTTCTTGTAAAGACATAAACATAAAGTCCTTGAACTGTTCTAAGACTTATAAAGTAAGCAATTGACTTGTCATGTCTCATTGTCATGACATGTACATGAAGTCATGAACGAAGTTCAAAGACTATAATGTAATTTAGATTAACGTGTTATGTCTTCTAGTTAAGACATGTACATAAAGTCCTTGAACTTCTCTAAGACTTCTACGTTATAGCATGCAATTGGCTTGAAATTAATGTTAATGCCATTATGTTTGAACAAATTGGCAAGTATGTGAGCCAAAGGGTATTAGGTTATCTATGGAATTGTGATACTGTCTCATAATCCCATTACTCATAGAATACCACATCGCTTTGGTATGTCTGATGTGTAAAATCCAACTCTGTTGATATTGTTTGATTTTTGATAACTTTAACTACCCTACCTCTAATCTTATCAAGGTTAACAAAATTGAGTAAAGCCACATGTTTACTCAATATGGTTCCAATCAAGAAGGTAACTAAGACACCATCAGGCTATGGAATAGGAAGACTCCTATTAAGTCTTAATTGAAGTTCTGAATTTGTTGAGATCACGTTAAGCGTGTTGTTAGCAAACTAGAGTCAAGAACTGTCAGTGTACATTATACATCCCAAACGAGAACAATTTTATTGTTGCACGACTTGCTACGTATTTGGAGAAAGTCTCCTCTTACACAAAGCAAGTAGGAGCATCTGTTTTTGGAGAAAGTCTCTTCTTACACAACCTTCTGAATGCACTAGCTAACGACATAATAAATGTTGAGATATAGTCCATGAAAGAAAAATCAATTTTAGAATTTGATTGATCTTTCACCAATAGGTAAGACTGAGAAGTTAAATTGGTTTTTCTAGGAGAAGACTAATATAGACAAAAATGTACACACATTTAAACGCACGCCTTGTGATAAGGTTTTACTTATACTAAAGCAATTGACTATGATTAAAGCTTCTTTTCCTTGCAAGCGTTAAATAAATAAAGATATTAATTACCATACTTGATTTCCTGAATATGAAATATGGCAATTAGATGTCTAAACTCCTTCTTGAATGATTACCTTTGTGAGGACATTGTGTTAATCAAAGGGTTTATGAATCCAAGTTATCTTTAGAAATGTGCAAGCTGTAAAATCCAAGTGTGGGTTAGAGCATGCATCTAAGAGCTGGAATCTTAAGTTTAAATCAACAATTTGATTTTGATTGAAACAAAGAGAACTCCTGAGTACACCTTAAAGTTAGTCGGAGCATTATGTTTTGTCTTTCTTATATCTTATATGTTGTCAACATATTGAAAATAATATTTCACCTAAGCTAGATTTTAATCCTTAGTTTGGAATAATGTATCTATCGAGAGATATACGAAATAAAACATACAACCTTAGAATAAATGTTTATTAGGATAAACATACGCGATTAATAAGTCTAACATAACATGACACATCATTGAGCAAGACTCAAGTTCTATCTCACCTAATGAGTTAAACACATGTTTGAAAACGTTTGGTTCATCTAAAGGTTTCATTATGTATGTCATGATATGCATTAGACTAAATGTAACACTTGCATGAATGCAAGATGAATCGACAACCATAGTAACTAAGTGAAAGTCATTAGACTACTATTAAAAGAACATTCTAAAAGGCCTGCAAAGGACTAAAGACATGTTCATTGTTTACGGATTTTTAATAAGGAGATTAGTGTTGAGTTTATACACTAATGCTTATTTTGCTTGAGATGATTCTCAACCCTAGTCATAGCAGGATTTCATCATAAATGATAATACTGCTGACTAGACCTGCTTGATTGAAAGCATTGTTGCACTATTCATTAAAGAATAAGAATACTTCATAGTTTGGGAAGCTATTAAGAAGATTGTCTTATATAGGTGGTTTTGCTTGCTTCAAACAACCTATGTAATATATTGTGGCGATGCTAGTATTATTGTAATAGCACATGAAATGCACATATACAAAATAACAATCATCGTATTATTCAAAACGTTCACTTCCTGTGAGTTTTGAAACAAGTACTCTTAAAGTTCACTCAGATGACAACTTAGTTGGTACTTTTTTACAAGTCAATGTCTTGTACCAAACATGTTTATCATGCTAGGAACATTGAACTTCGACCTGCTAGTAGTCTCATGTATATCTGTTTTTAGTATTTGGATAATGGAACGTTAAGCAGTTGTATTAAGCAATGAATTGATATACCTGGTATGATCGTCTTTATTTATACAACTGTGTTCTATATTAGCATGTTTTAAATCCATGAATAACTTATTTATTCTAAATCATCCATTGCTAGTTGATAATACAGGAGTATCATTGAAAAAAGGCAAATGTGAGTATTTTGGTCATATTCATATGGTATGAATATTAAAGGATGATACCGCCAAACTCATATGTTGTTCATTGGATGAACATTGGACTGACCCAACCTACGAGTATTCACTACATGGATCGACGTCAATAGTGAATCTCGCAAGTGGTTATGTCTCTCATCCTCAGACTTGAGATGCAAGTAGGTTTTGTGTGTGTGGAATGTCAATCTTTGATATGGTTTAATGCTGGCCTGTTGAAGACTGCTATAAATGTCATTTTCAAGAGGGATATGAAACACATAACGGACATGTGCAGTCAAAATAGGATTTGTTTCTCTACATGTTATGGAGTAAGATACTACTGGGCCCCTCGATGATTTGAACAAATGTATGTGTGGCCGCACCCAAATATAATTAAGATGATACTTGATTGATTTGGTAATCTAGTTCAAATGTCTATATCGAGAAACAGAATTGTTAAACATAAGAATGACTTATGATCCATGTCAGATCTTCAACATAGTATCTATAACAAAGGATGATTGATATCTAAACCATTTAAATAAGATGTTTAAGAAACTATCCTCATATGTCTCTGGGGGCATTGGCGTGTTGCTAGACGCTAACCTTTGCTTGTATAATTACTTGATTATTATGACGTGCACAATAATAGATAATTATATAGCTAGACACATATAAGCCTATGGGGTCACACACATATACACTGAGGTATCATTTTATATATCGTGTTTATTGTATTTACGGTACATAAATAACCCATGTAACTCGGGATAACTATCGGGCTTCTGATAACTAAGTAAAGTACTTATTATATTGGACTTGAAAATCAAATGGGTAGAGCAGCAACCATTTGACCCCTCAATGGTGCCCGGCCTATATGGAGGTCAAAGAGGGGATGAGATCAAATCTTTAGGAAATAAATATGGGATATCTTCTAATTAATGTGATTAATCTTTGGGAAATAAATATGGGATATCTTATAATTAATGTGATTACAAATTTACCAAATATGCCTCTCCTCCTCACCTTAAAAACACATGCACATACACACCTTGAGTAGGGTTTTATGGGCTCTTGTTTATCTATAATTTGTATCTAGTTTATTCAAGTTAATTCCATAGGTTACGGGGTAAGACCAGCACATTGGTATAAAAGGAAGTGTAGTGTGGATACATCATAGAGGTGATCTCCATTGATCACTTGGTTTCACTTGGTGTTTCGTGTTAGGGTGAATGTCACCGGTTGATTCTATCAATCACGCTATAAAGGTATTACTTTTCTTGTCTTTTCTTTGATTGATCATATGACTCTATAATCCGTTGATAGGTGCTTGTTCCGCGCGTTTAATGTTGTTATTATGTTTATTCATTAATTCAGCACCTATAAATTTAGGGTTTTGTAACCCGAAAATAATGTCCATCGACGTAAATTACACAAGTAGTAATGTCCTATCGCGTATCATATCGCGAATAGAGTAGGGACAATTTAAACCTTTTAGTAAAACCTTTGGACATCAAAGATAATTTGAGAGATTCATCAACCTAGGCGCTCGGAGCTCAGCTTTAATCCATATAGAGCTTTCTTAAGCTAAACCTTTTCTGGATGATCAGGATCAATGAACCTATCTGGTTGTGCAACATAAACCTCCTCCTTCAGTGGACCATTAAGAAATTCCGTTTTCACGTCCATCTGATAGATTGGAAAAGACTTGTATGCAACATAGGCGACAAAAATCCGAACAGCTTCTAAGCTAGCAACTGGAGCAAATGATTCCTCGAAATCAATACCATCTTCCTGAGCATATCCCTTAGCTACAAGTCGTGCCTTATTGCGAATGACAGTTTGATCTTCATTCTTTTTATTCTTCCATAACCACTTTAGCTTGATTACAGTCTTGCCAAAGGGTTTGTCAACAAGTTTCCAGACTTGTAGTCGATCAAACTGATAAAGCTCTTCTTGCATTGCCTCTATCTATGCAGAATCAACCATTGCCTCCTTAATGTTTTTTGGTTCAGCATTTTTTTAAATGTACTCACGATGAGCGCCAGAACATAAACATTTCAGATCTGTTGCAAGTTGTCCGTCTATTGTTTTGCACTGCTGTGGATATTTCCACGAACTTGTTCTAGCGGTGATCTCTTGTTCATCCATCGTGTTCCAGATGATGAGTTGGTATAATGTAAATCATATTTTGAATTTCAACATCCTGAGGGAAATACTCAGCAAGTTCTTATACCGGTGTACAGAATGGGTTAACAAACTCATATGGTTCAAAATGTGCATCTTCTGCTTGATTATCGTTGTTTTCCTCAGAATTAACATTCGATTGGAGTTGTTTGGTTCTGTATTTGCTTAAGGACAAGCAAATCCCAAGTGTAGGGGTATTTGATAAGGTGTTATTTTATAAACTTTTTCGGGGTCATTTAACACCCTAAATCATGCAAATATGCCCAGATTATGTGCTTAATCGTTTGTTTTTGTGTTTTTAGCATTTGGATGGCATTTGGAGGAAATACACGTGACTTGGGCTCATTTGGAGAAGAAACAGACAAGACTACGACTCTACACCAAATCCTTTAAAGAAATCATGCATACAGAGTGTGGAGAAGGCGTCGCCAATTACAAGCGATGGCGTCACGATTTATAAAGCGACAACATCAGAAAGAATCCGACTTAAAGAAACCTTAGAAGACCATTGCGGCACGACGACATCAGGAACATAAAGCGACACCGTCGCGCTTGTTTTTCCTATATATATATATATATATATATATATATATACATATCCGTTTTTAGGGATTTATGTGTGTAACTTTTGGGAGACAAACCCTAGTTCTAGAAGACAATTTTAGCAGCCTTTGGGCTCGTTTTTAGAGTGTTAAAACCCTCTTGTAACAGCCTCAACTACATGATTTAATCAAGTGAAGTTCATTTATCCCTTATCACTTAATATGTCTATGTGTTTTGTGATAGATTCTTGTTCTTCTTCTTTATTTTCCATGCAAGGCTAGATCTATTAGTATTTACTTATGATTGCATGAAACTTAGTATGTAGATCCTTTTAATGTTGCTTCTTGTGATGGATGTGCGCGTTAGGCTTTAGAAAACTAGCCATAAGATATTAAATTGGCATAGACGTCTAGGGAAACGCGAGTGTGTAGAAAGGATACCATCGGTAACAGTCTTCATACTACATTACCCCTAATAAGGCCGATCCCTCTTAAGATACTTCAATTGCATGTAATGTACTCTTAGGGGCCTTGTAATAGTCTTCCATACTACCGTACTATGTTGAGTTGCATTAACCGAATATTACCTAGATGCGGGTTCGTGTAATTCGTTCATGACTTAGGAAATACTTACACAGATCATCACAAGTGTGACAAAGCAACAGATCTAGGAGAAACATGCTAAGGAGTAGTGCATGATTAAGTAAATACGTTCGTTTATCATATAGTTATCACCAAAGTAGTTTAGATTTATTTTATTATTATTAGTTTAATTAGATAAAACAAACCAACCTCTCAAACCATGATTTTACCTGCTTTCTATAAAATAAAAATACAAAAAGAATCTTCTCTCAACCCCATAGACCTCTGTTAGATCTTGATCGAGCCTTCTCAACCTATTCCCCTAGAGAACGATAACAACCCCCGAGTCTTGCCTTACTACGCTACAACGGTTAGGTACTCTGCCTAGGGAGTTGTAAAACTTCTTGTTGAAGTCGTTACAAGACCCGCATCAAGTTTTTGGCGCCGCTGCTTGGGGAATAGTTAGGTTTCAACCATTGTTTAGCTTAGGTCTACTCCCTTGATTCCTATCAGTAGAAATTTATTTATATTAATTACTTTCCTTGTAGTCAATCTTTTCTTTGTAGCGTTTGATCGAATTTTTTCATTACTATTCCATTCTTCACTATGGAGAACGCGAATCCACCATCGACCAATAACCCATCTGCCCTGCCAACTGCGCTTTACGCAAAGATTGTCCAATAGCTCAACGAGCTGTAGGTAATCTCGATCTACATCGATTCTCGTCTAGAGAACATTGACCAATTTCTTAATGGTTTCACACAACAACCTAATGAAATTGATGAGGATAACTTGAGCCCGATGACGAATCAATAGATACACCACTTGTTTCTCCTTTTCTAGATTTGGATGATGATTCTGATGACGATGAAGTCCTAAATGAGCTAGAGGAATATGGTAATGCTGGACAGTTTTGCCGCCAAAGTGTAATTAATAGTTTTGATAGGGATGACTTGGCATTCTAATGTATGATTGGCTTTAGGAATTTTGTCGCCTACTTTGACCCCTTTTTACCAATGAACATTATTACGCATAAGGCCTATAATACTATAATGGTAGAAGGATTAGAAAGCACAGGGAAGAACTTAGTTGCAATTGTGAGGGATGTCTATGTGTTTGTAGGAAGTTTTACTTACATCACGGATTTTGTAGTATTAGAATATATATGAGAGTTTATGCTAGGAGATATAGCTCCTTTAGAAGGGTCACTAAGCTAGAATATGATTGTGCTAAGGGGTTAATGTTCTTCACTAGGATCTTCGACAATTACACATTCAAAATGCCCCGCACTATACCTAGGTTTAAAAGTTGGGGTCACGTATCGTAAGCTGTAAGATCCCACCCATCCTTGTGCTAAGTCAAAGAGATCTAACCTAACGGATTTAGGAATGCTTACGAGAAGAACAAATTTATGTACAAGAATTGTTTGAACCTAGGTCCCGAATACCAAGTAGATGAAAGTATGAAAGAATGGCTCATTTGTGGGCATGTGAGCCTACACGAAGTCATGTAAGGACGTGTGACTTCGATTCTAGCTACAAGACTCATAAATAAAGAAAATCATTTTTTGAGAGGCAATCCAATATTTATTTTTCACGCATTTAGGAGTGTCTTGTGTTTTAATTCTTCTCGTTTATTCTTTTATGTTTGAATTATTTTGTAATCATGCTTTTTTTTGTTTTTAACTTCGTCTTATTAACAATCAAAGGTATTTTGCATAAAATAAGTATAGGGAAAATATCCGGTTTATAAGAACCAAATAAAACATATGAAATAAATTGTTTAGATTAATTCGTGTCAGTTTTGAGTCATATGATTGTAATGATTAATTCCAGGTTTTATGCAGTATTTTCTACTGGATATAACTAATAAAATTGCGTGTAGGAAATTTTTCAATAAAAACGAAGAAGAAATCTTCACAGTGGCTAGAGATTACGTCAGGATCTATCCTAACGGTGTTACGCCCCCGGTCATGTGAAAATTCGAAAATTTTCAATTACTTTCGAAAAATAAATTCGGCAATATCTAAAACTTGTAATTTTCTTGTAAACCTGCAGAAACCTACGATTATATCATCACTTTCATCCTATCTTTACTGCTTCTATAGAGTCAACCCTAAAATTTCGTTGTATATATCATTATCCCGCCGATTTTACGCCAGGTGTAGTTGTTTTTGTCTTTAATTTACATGTTATATTTGATAAGAAGAAGCTTGGGAGTTCTTAGGAAGTTTCATTGGACGATTCTTGGAGGATGATTTAACCTGTTTATTCGCAATGTTCATCGCCATTATTGAGCAAACCAGGGGAGTACTAGTTTCTTTTACTTGTTTTCTTTTCCCTTTATTCGTTTTTACAGGTACTATTTAAGAACATTGAGGACAATGTTCAACTTAAATGTAGATGGGAAATAAGCCTTAGAAACTATTCCTTCAATTGCCATTTTTTTATCCTTAAAATGATGGGTAATATATTAAAACATAGCATAGACGGTAATTTTGACCAAAATTTAAAAAAAATATGACACGTACCGACGAAAACCAAGTATTAAAACGTCTCATTGATAGAATTTTTATGACACGCACCCGAAGAAAACCAAGTATTTTTTTAGTCTATCCGTCGTTACTGAGTAATACATATGGTCTATGTCCGCCTTTTTTGGAGCTTGGTATCGGATAAAATTTATATTAAGTTATCGGTTAGTATAATTAAATTCTAGAACTTGTTTTTGTGATGCATCCCGAGACAGCATAGTGAGAATTAGGATTTGATAAATGATAAGAGGCACTAGGATTAACCTATGTTTTAAACCTGTAATTGTTATGATGGGCACCTCGATCATATAGCTACCCCACACCCTTGCCATGCACTCATTTTTAGTGCAGGATACCCCTAGTGCAACCCTCCGAGCCTATCTTTTTTCATGGTTCTCATAATTTTCTGGTCAAGCCGAACTATTAATGAAGAGCATTGTTCACCCTTAAACCAATTGTTACACCCAAATTGCCTTAGCCTACCTTGTATGTACTCACTTTTAGTACATTATTGTGTTTAACCCAAGTTAATTATTTAAGTACATGGTTGCTAAGTCTAACCAAGTAAAATAACGGTTTTAGACGAATGGGATTCATGCTAGTAATTATCTTATAGAAGAAAATGGGGAATAAGTAATTTTATATTACCCCCAATAGAGCCTAAATAATCTCCTGTATGTTGATCCACCTCAATTCGGATCATTAGTTAGATTGTAATTATGAGTTCTAAAACTTAAGTGTAGGGGTACATTTATAAACACCAAGTTACGATGTATTATGTTCAAAAAAGAGAAAAACAGAAAAGAAAAAGAAAGAGATTGATGTAGAGTTGTGTAGAGTGGTATATCTTTGTCCGAGTTCTTGGCTTAGCAACCCAATTAGCATGTATTCTTATAAATAATTAGCTAACCCTTTCACCCTTAAATTCACCAAAAGCTACCCCAAATATATCCCATCCGTTTCTGTTTTCATCAATGTTATCTTACACCTACACATCACAACCCCTTAAGAGACCTCTTTGATATGAATTACTAGTACTTGCGCCTAGCGGCGGAGGTTTGATCAATTACACAATCTGTGGTAATTTGTATGCTACGACAGGTAATGAGTGTTAATTTTCCATTTCTAATACTGTTATAATTCATTATACACCCGAGTGAAAGATAGAATCCAAACACTTATGTGAGGTGCTAGTATACGATTTTCATGCTTTTAATTACGAGGTCTAGAAGGTTGTGTCGTAAACTGCTTTTAAAGCGTAGGTTAAATGCCCCCAATGTTGCTATTGTCTAGGTAGAAAAGCCCATTTGCTTGAGGACAAGCAAATCTCAAGTGTATGGGTATTTAATGAGGTATCATTTTATACACTTTTCGGGGTCATTTAACCCCCTAAATCATGCAAATATGCCCAGATTATGTGCTTAATCGTTTGTTTTTGTGTTTTTAGCATTTGGATGGCTTTTGGAGGAAATACACGTGACTTGGGCTCAATTGGAGAAGAAACGGACAAGACTACGACTCTACACCAACTATCTTGAAGAAAAGCATACAGTGCGTGGAGACGGCGTCGCCAATTACAAGCGACGACGTCAAAGTTAACAAGCGACGGCGTCATGAAATTCTAGACGGCGTCAGAATGAAGCCGACTTAAAGAAACCCTAGAAGACCATTGCGGCACGACGGCGTCAGGAACATAAAGCGACGCCGTCGCGCTTGTTTTCTTATATATACAAATCCGTTTTTAGGGTTTTAAGTGTGTAACTTTTGGGAGACGAACCCTAGTTTTAGAAGACGATTTTAGCAGCCTTTGGGCTCGTTTTTAGGGTGTCAAAACCCTCTTGTAACAGCCTCAACTGCATGATTTAATCAAGTGAAGTTCATTTATCCCTTATCACTTAATATGTCTATGTGTTTTGTGATAGATTCTTGTTCTTCTTCTTTATTTTCCATGCAAGGCTAGATCTATTAGTATTTACTTATGATTGCATGAAACTTAGATTGTAGATCCTTTTTATGTTGATTCTTATGATGGATGTGCGCGTTAGGCTTTAGAAAACTAGCCATAAGATATTAAATTGGCATAGACGTCTAGGGAAACGCGAGTGTGTAGAAAGGATACCATCGGTAACAGTATTCATACTACCTTACCCCTAATATGGTTGATCCCTCTTAAGATATTTTAATTGCATTTAATATACTGTTAGAGGCCTTGTAATAGTCTTCATACTACCTTACTTGTGTGTTGCCTTAACGGAATATTACGTAGAAGGCGGATTCGTGTAATTCGTTCATGAATTAGGAAATACTTACACAGATCATCACAAGTGTGACAAAGAAATAGGATTAAGAGAAGCAATCTAAGGAGTAGCGCACGATTAAGTAAATACGTTCGTTTACCGTATAAGTTATCACCAAAGTAGTTTAGATTATAATTTAGTTTAATAAGTTAAAACAAACCAACCTCTCAAACATATGATTTTACCTACTTTCTATAAAATAAAAATACAAAATGAATCTTCTCTTAACCCCATAGACCTCTGTTAGATTCCGTTCGAGCCTTCCTAACCTATTCCCCTAGAGAACGATAACAACCCCCGAGTCTTGCCTTACTACACTACAACGGTTAGGTACTCTGCCTAGGGGATTGTAAAACTTCCTGTGAAGTCTTTACGAGACCCGCATCAGGTATTGAACATCAAACGTCAACTACTCGAATACCTGAACAAAACGGCATTGTCGAAAGACAGAACCATACTCTTGTTGAGGCTGCTCGAACAATGCTTAGCGCCGCTAAAGTTCCTTGGTTCTTCTGGGCCGAAGCAATTGCCACAACATGTTTTACTCAAAATCGTTCACTTGTAATTCCTCGACATGAGAAAACTCCTTATCACATCATCAATGGCCGTAAACCGTCTGTAAAATTCTTTCACATTTTTGGCTCATTATGCTACATCGTCCGAGATGGTGAGAATCTTGACAATATGAAATAAAAAGGTGATGCGTTTATTTTTGTGAGATATTTTACCGTGTCAAGAGGTTACAGAGTTTATAACAAGAGAACAAGACAAATTGTTGAAACTATTCATGTGAATTTTGACGAATTGCCTCTGATGGCGTCAGATCACGTCAATTCTAACCCCGTTCCACAATGTTCGACAACGGCTCTTGAACAAGAGTGTTTAAGTCCCGGTCCCCAAAGTCAAGAAAATGTTCCTCATGCAGCTGAGATAGTAACAATATCAAATGAGCTGGATTTGCTATTTAGTCTTATGTTCGATGCATTATTCAATGGAATTACTCCAGTTGTGTCGAAGTATTCCATTGTACCTGCTGCTAATGCACCTGATCAACGTCAACAATAAAATACAACTACATCTACTTCAACAACCGCTGATGCATATACACCTCCACTGAACATTCAAACAACACCTAAAACTACAAGTCAAGCACCAACTCAAGCACCAACTGTCACTGCTACTGAGAACATTAATCAAGCAAAAACTCAAGTAGAAAATGAACAAGTTGACGAAGACGAATTTATCAACATCTTTAGTACACCGGTACATGAACAAGGGGAGACATCTTCTCGATATGTTGATTCGTCAAACATGCATACATTCTATCAACGACACCCTTTTGAACATCGTTGGATAAGAGATCATCCGTTAGAACAAGTCATTAGAAATCCTTCTCAATCAATTAGAACAAGACGTCAGCTAGAAACAGATGGCGATATATGTATTTTCGCACTCACCGTGAGTCGAACAGAACCAAAGAACATTAAATAAGCCATGGCTGATTCTGCATGGATTGAAGCGATGCAAGAAGAACTTCACTAGTTTGATCGATTAGATGTGTGGAAATTAGTCGACAGACCACTCTGTAAAAATGTCATTAACATGAAGTGGCTTTGGAAAAACAAACGTGATGAAGAGAATACTATAATTCGCAACAAAGCTCGTCATGTAGCTAAGGGATACAGTCAGCAGGAAGGCATTGATTTTGCGAGTCATTTGCTCCAGTTGCTCGGTTGGAAGCAGTCAGGCTATTCGTTGCGTATGCTGCACACAAGTCATTTCCTGTATATCATATGGATGTCAAGACAACTTTTCTTAACGGTCCTCAGAAGGAAGAAGTGTACGTCAATCAGCCAGACGGATTTGTTGATCCACATCATTCTGACAAAGTCTACCGTCTCAAAAAGGCATTATATGGACTCAAACAAGCTCCAAGAGTGTGGTATGATGAACTCTCCAACTTCCTCGTATCCAAAGGGTTCTCAAAAGGTTTTATTGATCCAACTCTGTTCATTACTAAGAAAGGAGATGACATATCGCTTGTGCAAGTTTACGTTGATGACATTATTTTTGGTTCTATGAACCCAAAACTTTCCAAAAACTTTGAAAAATTAACGCACATCAAGTTTGAAATGTCTATGATGGGGGAGCTGAAATTCTTTCTAGGAATTCAGATTCACCAATCCCCACGTGGTATCTTTATAAACTAAGCTAAGTATGCTCAAAAGATACTTAAAAAGCATGGTATGACCTCATGTTATAGCGTTGGTACTCCAATGGCTACTAAACCCCTAGATGCTGATCTAAGCGGAACTCCTGTTAACCAAACGAAATATCGTAGCATGGTCGGAGCACTCATGTACTTAAAAACAAGTAGACCAGATATTGTACATGCAACATGTTATTGTGCTCGTTATCAAGCGAGACCCACTAAGAAGCACCTCAAGGAGGTTAAGCGGATCTTTCGGTACCTTAAGAATACCATTAACATGGGTCTCTTATATCCGAAGGACACTGGTTTCGAACTAACTGCTTTTTCATATTTGGATCACGCGAGCTGTCTCGATACATGTAAAAGCACATCGGGTGGCATACAATTTCTAGGCAATGATAAGCTAGTCAGCTGGTCGTTAAAGAAGCATGACTGCACTTTAATGTCTTCAGCAGAAGCCGGGTATGTGTCTCTATCTGCGTACTATGCTTAAGTTCTCTGGATGTGCACTTAGCTCACAGATTATGGCTTTCACTTTGATAAAATACCAATGTATTGTTATTCAAAGGCAGCCATAGCTATCTCGTGCAATCCAGTCTAGCACTCCCATACCAAGCAGATTGATGTCAGATATCACTTCATAAAGGAACATGTTAAAAATGGTATAGTTGAATTATTCTTTGTCTGAACTAAATACCAGTTAGCTGACCTGTTTACTAAAGCCTTACCCGAAGATAGGTTTAAGTATCTCGTCAGACGACTCAGTATGAGAAGTTTGACTCCAGATGAACTGGTGGTTCTGGCAAACGAATTTGCTTGATATCTATTAAACATCAACTTGTAAATATTTTTATTTTGATTTATAAATATTTTTTAAAATAAAATACAAAAATATAAAACCTATAAAAAGAAAATACAAAAAATATAAAATCCTAGAAAAACAAAATATTAAAATTTCAAAAATTTTCAAATACTCTAAAAAGATATCTACTCGACATGTCTCTTGTGATAGATAAAATTTACGTACCTAGAAATTGAGTCAGATTATATACACGGTGTGTAAAATGAAGTTTCGAGCAAGGAGTTCAAGACGTTTCAAAAAACAGTCATTTCTAATTTTCTAGATGAAACTTATTTACATTAAGTACATTACTCAACCTTAATTGTAAGGAAGTGCAATAATTTAAGATAACTTAATCTTGTCAATGAGAAAGTCAATTGCATCGAGGTCTTGCGCCTTATACAAAACATTTCAAAGAGTTTTGACATCATACAATGCTTAAGTACTTCAAGACTGTAATCCGACCCTATTGTAATAAGGGAATGTGTCCATTTTAGTGACGGCTTAGACCTACTCTAATGTTATATAACAATCTCTACTCCTTTTTTTTTTTTTAAATCGTATGGAAAACACAATGTTTCTAAGATAAACTTAAATTCAAATCACTTTATAGCATACACAAGATGGTATCTTTTCAAAAGTTGTGTTTTATCACGATAACAAAATATATCCCCTCACTCACATACTTTTTTCACAAATTTGGTATAAATTTTTTCAAAATGTCAGATTTATATAAGCATTTTTTGAGGAGCTATTTAAAAACCTAAAAGTTTTAATAATTTATGGTAACATTCTCATAATTGTCAATTTCATAGTATCTAAAAATATATTAGAAATTAAAATTAAGAATTATAATGTCTATTAATCAATATACATTTGTTCACTTAAGGCAATGCTCACTCACCGTCTTCCCATATTTTGTGTCATATCATATTTTTCCTTGTAATGTCAAGTTTTATAAATTAGTGGTATCCATCAGCAACTGTGATGAAGGGGAAAGCTATCAGATAAATGAATTCATTTTGCAATATCGATAGGTATAAATTTAACATCATATGGAATTTTTCTTAGTCATAAATTTTAATCAATTTAGTATTTCAAATACATAAGGAATTTATTAATTTAAATAAAGAATAATTTGATTAAAATATGATCTAAAGAGAATATATCTTGAAGACTCTAATGCAACATCTATCTTCATGCAGAAAATCAATTTTGAATTTTGTGCACATTTTAAAGGTCGGATATTTGAAAATAATCATGACTTTAAACTGTTTTATGGTAAACAGATCAATATACTAACAACCAATTTAAATCTCACAATGCACATGAAGTCATAAGATTGTTAAAGTTAGATATAAGATCCTATGATCCAAAAAACCAGAACGTAAGTATTTCGCGTTACACACCTGGACCATTCCATAGATAAGAAATTAGAAGTCCTATAGTATGATGAGTGGTGATAAATAAGTAAACGGATAAGCGACTAGACATGAGTTAAAACTGAAACAATACAACAAGTGTAAGTATGACGTCTTGGTAAGCCATTGAAGAGTTGAAGAATGAAAGAGCAAACATAGGGAAGTTAGATAAAAGATAAAAAGAAGAAGCCTACCACACACTTTATTAGACAATCACCAGTCATACTAATCTATCAAATCACAAATGATTAGCTGGTATTCGGAAGACAGACATCAAAGACACCAGTGAAGCAAATGTCACAACCCTGTCCCAGCCAATTCAAGTTCGCTCTAAAGATACATTCAGGTCATTTGTCATGAAGAGACACACTAATCTATTAGACATATGCTCACTCCGAGATTATGATGATTAGTAAATAAGGTAGCAGTCAAGCTCTAGCCATCCATTACAAAACCAAAAGAGCACAAATCGAGTCTAGAGCCAAAGAGATCAATCATAATCTCATAACACAAACCAAGAAAGATCCAATTAATTGTTATAATCATTAATAAAAGTTTGATATCACAAGTCCTAACGCAGTTATCACTTAGATATCATGCCTAGGAAATACATCTTAGTGATACATTCTAGTAATTCACCAGTGACGGAGGGAATTCCCTTTCAGATGTCAAATCTACAAGCTATCGGTAAGGAGACTTGGCAAAGATTCATATGAATCGAAGCTTGTGACTAGCACGGAAGATCAATGTGAGTCTATAAATGAAATTGGAACGAATTAAACAGAAGAAAATAGTAACGATCTGATCACACTCATCTGTGTTTGTCTACTATGAGACGATCGGTTGAATGACAAACATTGCCTACGCTTAAACTGAAATCCTGTCAATGAGGTTCTTCCAAGTTGAACCTACCTGATCACATGTTGGTCCTCATGGAACCAGAGGTTATTGCAACCAAATCTCGATCAAAAAAAAAAAAAAAAAAAAAAAAATAAAAAAAGAAATAAAAATACAAAAAAAAAAAAAAAGAAAGAATAAATAAAATAAGCTAAAAGAAAGGAATTGAATAATAAAAATGAAGAAAAAGGAACCGGAGGTTATTGCAACTGAATCTCGATGAATACAAAGCCATATTCATCCATATCTGTTGTTTATTACTAACATTCAAATGCATGTACAAACTTCGGTGTTGCAGCCTCGTTCCAGCTAAGTCGGATTCATAACCACATGTTCATACTCAAGCCTTAAAAGTCAAACATTCAGCATCATAACTGCTATTGCTAAACAAGAATTTTATCGGTCATAAAGCTTAAGTCTATGTCAAATTTGGCAACTCTGATAATCATGAACTTCTTTATCTTCAATGATACTCAACGTCAAACAAAGAAGTGTTCTCTGGGGAGATTGTTAGCCTTAGAAGCATTCTCTGGGAGACTGTTAGGCTTGATGAAGAAGAAAGTCAAATCAAGATGATTCAAGTCAAGGAGATGATGCAAGATGAAAGATCTCAAGAACTCAAAGTTAAAAGACAAAGGCTCAAGATCAAGATCACAAAAGCATGAATGAACAAATCCATTACAAACAAGAAAAGACAAAGACAAGACCAAAGAAGGCGAAGCGTAAGAGTCAAATCAAAGAAGACCTCAACATTGGGGGAGATTGTTAGCCTTATTTTTTATAAGTCAAACATGAATGTAATCGGTCGTCTTTGTTTAGATTAAGTCTTGTATTGTAATAGGCTAGTCGGGCTCAACGGGCTTGGACTTTAAGCTAATATTGTTCATGTATCGGGCTAAATCCCAACACAAGCCAAGCCCGGCCCATAAGCAAGTCCATACGCCTAGGGTTTTGTCTAGGTGTATAAATAACCCTTCATCTCATGTGGTGAAGGGTGTTGGTTACCATTTTCTTATAGTAATCATCCAACTCTCTTTCTCTCTCTAGCTTTCTCTCTCTATATCTCTTTTCTCTCTTTTTTTCTTTCTTATTTGGTTCGTGTATTATGGCTTATTGGTAGCTTAATAGGTTGTGTTATGGATTAGTATTTGGGATAACATATACTACTAGAGAAAAAAAACTAAAATATCGCGTACGCCATGGAGTCAAAACGAAGAGTTAATTTTGGTGGAATGTTGGTTACATGTATACGAGGATTTGAAGACGAGCACCTACCAAACTGATGATATGTTTTGATACAAAATTCTTGCAGAATACATTGACCAAGAAACAAAAAGGAGATACATAACATGTACTATAAACATGTTGTCGGAAAGTGAACTCCCATGAACCGAGAAGCTGAAAAGTATGACGCGATTGTCAATCAAACAACGAGTAGTAGTTAAAATGATGAAGATTTAAAGACACATGTTGAAGACTTGTCTTATGACACCGAGGGGAAAACTTCTCCTCACGTAAAAGCTTGGAATTTCTGGAAAGACAAACATAAATGGTTGAATCCCGATCTGACACTTGTAAGAAGAACCCGGGGACGGCCAACCGAAGAAGAACCAGTGCTATTTGGAGATGATGCTTTGCCGTGTCCACCCGACAAAGAATGAAAGTCAAGAAGTCAATGATCAAACTCATCGCTCACTTCTTCTTTACATGAAATGTTTCAAGAAATGTTGCAGCAACAACTCGCTTTAGACTGTAAAGTGTAGATGGAAGAAATAAGAAATGATGCTAAAACGAGGGTGCAATTGATCAACGCTCAAAAAAGGAATGAGGAGTACATGGAGATGCTTGCAACAATCACTCAGGGGATGGATATTCTAGACGCGACTATTATTGAGAAGGCCAAGTGTGAAGAGCCAAATATCGTCACCAAAACTAGTTTAGTTCACGTACTTTTACTTTTTAGTATTTTTTAATATTTTTTATGTCTTTTTTCATTAATTATATCTTGATTTTATTTTAATTTTTGTTTTATTTGAATAAATGAAAAAAATAAAATCTGTGAGGCTCAAATGATGTCATATAATTTTAGTGATGTGAGAAATCATTTTTTGAATTAAGCTATAGGTTTTAAGTTAAAGCAAAGAGTACAGTAACACCCAAGTTACTGTCACATGTGCGTCACATCACCTATTTTCGACTTAACTTAAACCAACATGTTGGTGCAACATTGACTAGGATCTCCTTTATGTTTTAACGATGACAAATAAACGTGTGCAAAACGTAAAATCACAAACGATAGCCAAAATCCGTAAAATAGGATTTGCTTGTCCGGCACGCTGGGCACGTGTCAGCGCGCCACAAGCGAACTCTGTTTTTGTTTTCCTCTTACCCGACACATGTGGAAAATTTAATAAAGGTATGAATATGATATTTGAGTATTTAGGAACACTCTAAATGAGGTTTAGACTTAGAGAAGAGCAAAAACGAATCCTCTCATTTTTCAATAAAACGTCAACTCAGATACTTTACCAAATGCCTCTAGCCAAGACCGAAACCTCTTTCTAAACCTAGTATGATCATATTTTCAACATAACATCAAACGAAAGTGTTCATTTGACCTTAATCCATATTTACGTTGTTCCTAATCACGTAACGAGTTTTACTCCCTTATTGGCCAAACTAAGTCAAAGATCACTTTGCGTAAACGCATCCTTCCCCGTTATGAGATATGCTTTACTTGAGATGCAAATCACTTAGCTTGTTTGCATCAAGATGATTAGTGATCAAATCCATTGTTAATTATCATGGATTAAAGTCTAAATAACTAATAGAGTTTGCGGTATTTGGAGATTAATCATGCTTTGAGTTTTCTCACCTCCTTACCTATAAATGTTATACAAACTCACATGTATTTCTCACATGTACAAGATGACTTACAAAATCCCATACTTCTTTCTAGAACACTTCTATACCATTCTCCCTACTACACATCCCTTTAATCACTT
The DNA here is from genome assembly GCA_026074375.1 of Tanacetum coccineum. NCBI lineage: Eukaryota > Viridiplantae > Streptophyta > Magnoliopsida > Asterales > Asteraceae > Tanacetum > Tanacetum coccineum. Next base: position 52,616 of record BQNB010014353.1, read on the forward strand.
GTTAATCTCTTTCCCAACAAGTAATTAACCACTCTTTCTACACAATCCTACAACACATTCTTTCTAATCTTTTGTTCACCATTCTTACCCAAAAAATGATTTCATCCTTCCCACACTATAAACACTTTTTTCTTAAACCATCTCATAATCACATTTGCCCATTCTTTCCTTTCTTATTAGCAATGTGATTATTAACCAAAATCAATCATTTGATTTCATCCTAAACATCATCATATTCATTCTTATCATCTTCAAACCTTCTCCAAGCATAAACTTTCCTTCACATAAACCTTCCCCAAATAATACCTACATGCCAACTCATATTCCCTTACACAATGTACTATCCTTGTACCCGTTGTACTTCTTGTTCCCTATATTCCTAACAAAGGCTCCTCCATATCCCATCAAAACATTCTCCACCACATATCTACTATTTACCTTCTTCTTCATAATATTTGAGTTTCACACACACACACACACACACACACACACACACACACACACACACACACACACACACACACACACACACACTATCATCCCCACCCTTGATCAAGCCAATTCATTAATTCAAGATACCTCATTCTTTTCTCCACCATTATATTGATTTCAAATAAACACAACAAACACACTTTCTCTTCCACCCTTGGTCAAGACACCTTGTCAATCCAAGATACCTCATTCTCTTCCCCTCTCTTGGATTGAATTCAAATCTTAAACAAACACACTCCCTCTCACAAACAAACATATTTCACTCACCAAATAAATGTGATAATCCGTATTTTTAGGTCATTTTACGTCAATAAACTCAAAACTATTTACTTTGAACTTTTACGCGTTTACTTTTAATTTCAACCGTTAAGTTAAATCGCGTAAATAAAAAATCAACAATTAACGTAAACCGGAATTAAACAAATAAAAGTTTACATCAAACAAGTGTAATATAATTATCGCGAAGATAATTTATAACTTTTCATATTTTATTTTTATACAGTACGTAAAACGCTTACGTTTTGCGTTATGATCCTTCATGCATGCATGTAAACTATACCACCTTTACCAATACCCACAATATTTATACTTTATCAAAAAATTAAACATTTCCCTCCCCCAAATCAAAACCCAACCAGTCACCCTTAGTCTGCACAAAACAAATACTATTTGCTAGTTTATACCATGTATAAAATATCTACGAGATTCCTCATAATCTAGCTAATAATGCAATCAACACCAACCTTTATCTACTCTCTTACACAACTACACCACCCCCTCTCCAATCCTTTATAACCCACGCCCTACCCCCTCCCCCTCCTTGATTTCATATATGATTTGTACAATGCCATCTCCTAGATAACTTGCTAGCTACTCCTTATATTCACTTCACTAACTTATCATTCTTACTCATTTACTCATTTACAAAATCACACAAGTCTCTCTCTTTCTCTCCTAGCTAACCAACAGCTTAAAATAATCCATACAAGTTCCCATTGTTTTCCATTTTCTTGATATTTCAAGCATACTAGTGTGTTCAAGGTTCATATATAAGGTGTTCTAAAGTGTTTTTAAGTTTGGGTTTCAAGATTTAAGCTAGGGTTTTAAGTATTTCAAGTTGGGTTTTTATAAGTTTTGAGGTTAAAAATTAAAGCATAGGTTTCATTTGTGATCATAAACTTTGTAAGCATACTCTATCTACTCTTTTAATTTTTATTCATCTTGATCATGTTTATATATGTTTCTATACTTACATTATTTATTTTTGCACATGGTCAACTTGATTATAAAGTTATATCACCAACTAGTAAACTTTTATAAAAGTTTACAATGAAATCAAGAACAATAATTACATATATATTTATTTACAAGAAATGTAAAATAAATTATATACATAAAGGAACATCTAGAAATATTTATTTTGGTATGAAATAAGTACTTGTTGATTTATTTAACATGTTGTTAAATTAAATGTTCATATTCTAGCTTATTTAGTTTTATAAGTTATTTCATGTTTTACCCATTATGTTGTGAAGAGTTAGATGTGATTAAGTAGTTGGATGTTGTTGATTTTGGAAGAGGTTGAAGTGTATAAATTAGAGGTTATTGTTGTGTAAAAATAAGGTTAAAATTATAGTTTTGAAGTGTCTAAAACACTCTCCTTAACAACCGAATTTAATCAGTAAGATAGAGATTTTTTGACGAGTTAAAACCTTAAAAATATGTTAGTACATCTTAATACGAATCATGGATATAAAGAACTCGAAAAACGGACGTAAAACGAAGAAGTTATGAGTTTTTAAAGTTTACCGGTAACTATATACATTTGACAGCTTTTGTAAAAATGGTATAAATCTGGCAGATTTAGTTTTTGTAGTTTTGACCCCTCTCGGGTCCGAACCGGCTAAAGTATAAAACTAGAAACTTGCTCGGAATGATTTTTCGGTGAAATGAGCGTGAGTTTTCGAAGCTCAAAAGTGTAAAACAGAGGAGTTATCCTCCATCAAACTTGGACTATTTTCAAAAAAATGTTATAAAATTTCCTGCACACTTTTTACTTAATCATGTTGCTGTTAGACTTAAAAAGTGGTGTTTTCGAGCGTTTTCGGGTCCATTTGGACTATAAAAACTTTAGGAAATAATATAGTATCATTTGTATAATATTTATACGCGTTATAGACTTTATAAATATTATTTTATAAACTAGTTATACTATTAATAAGTTGACGTTGTAAAAAATAAAAATAGTAAATCAAGCGAACTAGACTATAATTAATTTTTGGACAATTAAATAATGTTACGAAAGCCTATACTTGGAAATTAAATGTTGAACTTAACGTAAACATTATTTTGACTAATAAACTAAAATACAAACTATTAGGTGGTGATATAACAATATAAATTATAGTGCATTATCTTATATTCACTAGCGTTATTTTAAATCGACCTATAATTAAATAGGTTTCATATCGGTCATTTGTGACGACATTCCTTGTTGATTTTTCCAAAGTCAATACCATCACTTAAGGTGAGATTTCATAGCCCCGCATTTTACTTGTTTGATTTCTTGGGGTGAAATTACATTGCTCATTTTTATGTTTGAATACAAGTATAAATTACTCGTTTACGAATTGGTCTAAGTATCCTTTAGCCTATGACTTATAGTACGCCCTTTTCATGAACCGTTAATTACCTCGTGTAAGCACGAATGTTATGGATAGATCTATTGGGGTTGACATCCCTGCCATGTTATACTGAGTACATGTCAAACGGGCACAGTGTCATTTGAGATACTTTACGGGTGTCCCAGGTTAGGCACCCGCATGGGCTCTTATTCTTGATGATGGTTAACGCTTAGACAATAGTAAACGCATTTTGTGTGACTTTGTATCTGTTATATTGTCATACACGCTTTAAAATCTTGTGGTTCACATTTACAGTTTTATAAACCTATGAACTCACCAACTTTATTGTTGACATTTTTAGCAATGTTTTTCTCAGATGCTTGATTTATATGGCTTGCTTAGGGTGTCTCATTCACGAAGTCTTTTCCTGTATTATGTTGATCATTTGTGTAACTTTTGAACTACTGGTACTTTTGGGTTTAAGTATTGTAATGTACTCGGTTGAAAACTTATTCCGCTTTGTTTAAATTCAAATGATCACTTTTCAAAACGACTCATATAGATGTCATTCTTTATTACTGTGTGTTATGATGTTATGAAGTCACTCGCCCCTAGTTACCTTTCCGCTGTAACATTTTTGAGGTGTGACAACAAACACACATCTCTTATCACCCTTGATCTTGCCACTTCACGTATCCAACTTACCTCTTCTCTTCACACCCTCACCCTTCATTTCAAACTAAGATCAAAAGGCTTCTTTCCATCACATCATGCCAACTCATGACAACTTATTCTCTCTTATCTAACATGTGCCTAAATGTATTTGAAATTCAAATCTTTCTCCCTTTCTCTCCAAGTTAAGAATATTCTATAAATATTCTCTTGTACTCTAACTAGCTTCTTTAAACCTTTAGTTGGATCCCAACAAAGCTAGTTACACTTTAAGGAATACTCAAAATACCCTTTTTCGATAATTCTTTTCTCTCTTTACAATATCGGATAAGCGAAAGGCTTATAAAATACTTCATAAATGTTTTTATCAAATGACTATTTGAGTTGGTTGACCATGAGTGTAAGAATGACTGAAAGGTCATAGCGTGAAGTACAATTAGGGGTTTAACAAGCGCGGGTTTATAAAACATCAAAATCCCAAAGAAAATAATTTGAGAATTTGGTGGATGAAATATTTTCCTAAAGTTTGGGATCTTTGGCCTATAAATACCCACCCTTGGCCTTTGTATTCCTCACCTCTTTCCAACATTCTTTCCTCTCTTTTCTCTTCTTTAATCCTCTAAGTCTAACACCTCTTGTGTTCTTGATCTTCCCATCTCATCATTCTATTGAAGAACACATCTCTGCAAGAGTAACACTTAAGTACTTAATCCATACTTGTGTGTTATTAGTCGAGGGTATTCTTTCTCATACCCTTGATTTAGAATCTAGTCTATAGGCTAGGTTAGGACTTGGTTCATCCATCTATCTTTTTATTCAATTGAGTTATAAGGGAAGTCTTGTATCTGTGGGATCAAGCATAGATTATTGGGGATCTAGTTGGGGTTTGGTAAGCTTCCAAAAGGAAGTCTTAATTGGTTATAGGTTAAGTCGAATCATGGGTTCTTAGGGGTGGATTCCGAGTGCAGAGTACCATAGGTAGTAACTCTTCTTTGTGAGCGTCGATCTTTGTGCATATCGGTGGGCTTAATTGTAATACGGTTTGTAGTCCACCATAAGGATTATACTTGTAGAGTATCGGAGTCGTGGATTTGCAACTGGACGTACAGAAGGACTAAACCCCCTTACCGAACTAGTATAGATCGTGGTGTCTTTTTCTCTCTCTATCTGTATCTACTTATTGATTCTTTGCTAAGTAGACCATCACACCACTCAGCTCTTTCGAGACTTGAAGTTTTATAAACTTCAAAAAAGTCAAGAAAAACGTATTCACCCCCCTCTACGGTTCTATAGTTGGTATCAGAGCAGTTTACTCAAGTTTTCAAGCGTTAAAGCCTTCCTGAGAAGTCATTTTAAGTTGAAAACTTCTTTTTCAAAAATTTGAAATTCTAACTCCGATTTTTGAAATTTTTTAGTAAATATCCATGGCTCAAGAGAATTCTGTTGAGGGGTGTTCTATGAAAAGACCAACTTTTCTAGAACCTAATGGGTTTTACTTTTGGAAAGCCTGCTTTGAGACTTACGTAAAGTCTAAAGATATTGACTTATGGCAAGTCATCCAAAACGGTGATTTCTATTTCGTAGTTGAAGACTCAGAAATGAAGTTAATGAAGGAGATGTTGTACGAGCTTCTCAAGGATGAGCAAAAGAAGCAACTTGGCAAGAATAATGAAGCCAAAATGACTCTTTACAACGCCCTACCTCGTAAGGAGTACGAACGAGTCTTTATGTGCAAAACTGCCAAAGAAGTATGACATACACTCATCATCACTCGTCAAGGCAATTCACAAGTCAAGAATTGCAAGATTTATCTTCTCACTCAAGAATATAAGAAGTTCTTAATCTCGAATGAAGAAAATATTGATAGTGGCTTTACACGATTTAATGCTATTATAACTAGTCTCAAATCTTTAGATCCAGACTATTCTAGCAAGAATCATGTGAGGAAGTTTCTTCGCGCTCTTCCACTAAAATGGAGGAAAAAGGTGACGACCATCGAAGAAGCCAAAGACTTGACTACACTTCCACTTGACGAGCTTATTGGCAACCTCGAGGTTTAAGAAACAATCTTAGGAATTGATGGTGTTGCTTCCAAACCCATCAAAGACAAGATTATGCCAATAGCTCTTAAATCTAACATTACTAGGGGTCAAACTAGTAGTGATAGTATAAGTCAAGATAAATGTGACGAGGTAGAAGAAATCAACTTAATGGCTAAAAACTTTAGAAAACTATTGCGAAAAGGTGTCAAGAAACATGACAAGTTCGACATATGCAAGGAGAAGACTAAGGGTGGAAGCCCAAGACGTGAACGCGGTTGTTATAATCGTGGTGACAAGAATCATTTCATTGATGATTGTCCTAAGTCTAAAAGGAACAAGGCGTTTATCGGAGGAGCTTGGAGTGCTATCGAATATGGGAACGAACCTCAAAATGACGCAACATGTCTTATGGCTTTCGACTCTCAAAAGGTATTATCTAAACCATCTAGCTCTAATAATGACTTAAATATTATTGATTTGCAAAAGAGAATGAGGAACTCTTGAAGTTTAGCAAAGACTTTTCAAAAACCTATAAAAAAACTTTTACGAGAAAAAATTGCTCTAGAAAAGGAACATTCAAAACTTTTTAGAAAAGTCAATAAACTCGAGCTTGAAATGAATAAACTTGCTAAATCTAAAGAGGTGGTTGAACCTTGCGAAAATTATGATGTACTCGCTAAAGAGGTTGACTCTTTAAAGTGCAATGTCTCCAAACTTCAAGACGAAGCTTTGAACATTTCAAAATTCATAAAGAATAGCGTCGTTTTAGATGACATTTTGAGTCGTCAAAAGTTGTCCCAAAATAAGGAAGGTCTTGGATTTTCTAAAAATAATAAAACCACTTCTGTAAGTCTAAACAAAACAATAGTGTTTATAAAAGAGAGTCAAAATGAAAATTCATCAAAAAGCTTTGTTAAACCTATAGCACCTCAAACTCATTTTGTAAACACTCGAGGTCCTTAAGAACCCATTACAAGAATGAATACAAGACATCAAGGATATCACTCGGGCTCACACAATGGACTTGGATACACACGACCTCGAGTTGACCCTAGAAATATCTCAGCCACACCAAATATGAGACCTTCAAACTCATATAATCAAAGACCTTCTTTTCAAAACAACCAATCTTCAGAAATAAGAAATTTTTGTAACAACAAAAGGTCTTCATATCATAGTACTTTCCAAAGGAGAGAAAACTCCTACCCAAATTAAAGGTTAAAAAGACCTCGAAGCGTTGGTCCAAACTTTCAAAACCTACAAGATTTCCAAAACAATTCTTGGTTCGCGTTCTCGAGGTACGACCTACATAAACTAGGTGCTTTACTTCAAGACCCAAGGATATATGTCTTGGGCACTTTATTTTCTAACCATAACAGACCCAAGAGAAAATGGATACCAAAACCTTGAGTTACACTGTTAATTTAGGTATGGCATAAGCATGATTTTCAAACAAATCATCGAATTTGGATAATGGTTGCACCAATCACACCGGTGTTAATAGAAGACTACTCTACTCATGCTCTTTAAATCATGATGAGCATATCATACCTAAAAATGTGGTCGCCAATCCAAGTAACATCCTTCCTACTTTTAAACATGAATTTTGTCTTGCATCCATAGTAGATACTTCAACCCTTTGGCATAGGAGACTAGGACATGCTAATATGCGCCTAATTCAAACCATTGCTTCAAAGGAACTAGTAAGAAAACTACCAAAAGAAAAACTCGATAATCATTTTTGTGATGCATGTAAAATAGGAAAACAAGTCCATGCTAGTCATAAGCTTATAAACATGATTTTAACCACTAGGGTACTAGAACTTTTGCATATGGATTTATTTGGTCCTTTATCTATTCAAAGCTATGGGGGTAATTTTTATAATTTGGTAATAGTAGACGATTACTCAAGATATACATGGACACTATTTCTTAAAACAAAAAATGAAGCTTTTGATAAATTCAAGGTATTGTGTAAGAGTCTACAAAATGTACTTGGTTGTTCGATTGTCCAAATCCGAACAGATCATGGTAGAGAATTTGATAATGAAGTTCAATTTAGAGTCTTCTGTGACAAACATGGAATCTCTCATAAATTTTTGGCACCTTGCACTCCTTAATCTAATGGGGTTATTGAAAGGAAGAACTAAACGTTGCAAGAAATGAGTCGCACAATGTTAAATAAACAATTCATCCCACAAAGATTTTGATGTCATGCCGTAGAAACCGCCGCATACATACTTAATATGGTTTTGATTAGGAAGACTATTAATAAGACACCATATGAAATACTTAGAGGTAGGAAGCCTTCCATAGAATACTATAAAGTTTTTGGATGAAAATGCATTATATCCCAACCATTAGAAAACTTTACTTCCAAAGACTCAATCTCCCGCAATGGAATTTTCTTAGGATACTCATAAACATCAAAGGCATACATAGTACTTAATAAAGAAACTTTGAAAATTGAGGAATCTCTTAATGTCACATTTGATGAAAGCCTACCCAAACATAGGACATCACCTTTTGTAGATAATGACGTGATTGAAGAACATGTCGTTAAAAATCATGATAGAACCTAAAACCCAAATTATGATCTAGAAGAAATCTTACTTAGGGTAGAAAATATTAAAGAAATTAGAGACCACCCTATAGATCAAGTGATAGGAGAATTAGATGAAAGAACTCTTGGGTCACATGCCCAAGATAGAAGTAACTTCTTTGCATTTGTTTCAACCATAGAACCAAAGAACATTAAGGAAGCCATTAAGGACGAGAGTTGGACAATGGCTATGCAAGAGGAACTTGATCAATTCGTATGTAACGATGTTTGGGATCTTGTTCCTTATCCGGTAGGTCACACCATAATAGAAACCAAATGGGTATTTAGAAATAAGTTAGACGAAAATGGTGTAGTATGTAGGAATAAGTCTATATTAGTAGCACAAGGATATAATCAATAAGAAGGTATCGATTATGACAAAACCCATGCCCGGTTGCTAGATTAGAGTCAATTATAATTCAACTTGCATATGCATGTTGTTATATGCTCAAACTTTTTCAAATGGATGTAAAAAGTGCTTTTTTAAATGGAGTCATCGACGAGGAAGTGTATGTTGCGCAACCTCCTAGTTTTGTTGATTTTCAAAAACCAAATCACGTTTATAAGCTTAAAAAGGCCTTGTATGAACTTAAACAAGCTCCTAAAGCCTGGAACGATAGATTACAATATTTCCTCATAAATAACAAATATAAAATGGGAATAGTAGACAACACCATATTCACTAAAATAAAGGACTCACATCTCATCATTATTCAAATTTACATTGATGATATTATCTTTAGGTCTACTTGTCAATCGCTTTGCGATGAATTTTTTAAATTGATGCATGATGAATTTAAAATGAGCATGATGGGTGAGCTTAGCTTTTTCTTAGGATTATAAATTAAGCAATTGAATGATGAAATATTCTTTAATCAATCAAAATACATTAGAGAGATGCTTAAGAAATTTGGTTTGGAAAATTCCAAAGTTACCAAAACTCCAATGTCTAAGAAAAGACTCCTTACTTTAGACAAATATAGTGAATCCATTAATAACACTAAGTAAAGAGGAAGATAGGTAGTTTACTTTATCTCACCGCTAGTAGGCCAGATATAATGTTTAGTGTTTGCCTTTGTGCTAGGTTCCAGGAAGATCCAAGATACCTTATTCTCTTCTCCTCCCTTGGATTGAATTCAAATCTTAAACAACCACTCTCCCTAGCATAAACAAACACATCTCATTCACCAAACAAACACACCTCTCTTACCACCCTTGATCTTGCCACTTCACCTATCCAACTTAGCTCTTCTCTTCACATCCTCACCCTCCATTTCAAACTAAGATCAAGAGGCTTATTTCCATCACATCATGCCTAAATGTATTTGAAATTCAAAATTTAAATCTTTTCCCCTTTCTCTCCAAGTTAAGAATGTTCTCTTGTACTCTAAGTAGCTCCTTTAAACCTTTAGTTGGATCCCAACTAAGCTAGTTACACAGTGAGGAATACCCAAAATACCCCTTTCCGATAATTCTTTTCTCTTTTTATAATATCGGATAAGCAAAAGGCTTTTAAATACTTCACAAACGTTTTTATCAAATGGCTATTTGAGTTGGTTGGCCTTGAGTGTAAGAATGATTGAAATGTCATAGCGTGAAGTACAATTGGGGGTTTAACAAGTGCGGGTATTTAAATGGTCAAAATCCTGAAGAAAATATTTCGAGAATCTGGCGCGCTGGCCATGCGCTGACGTGTGGGCAACGTGCTACTCGTGAAATATTTCCTAAAGTTTGGGATCTTTGGCCTATAAATACCCACAATTGTCCTGTGTATTCCCCACCTCTTGCAAATATTCTTTCCTCTCTTTTCTCTTTTCAAATCCTCTACGTCTAACACCTCTTGTGTTCTTAATCTTCTCATCTGATCATTCTATTGAAGAACACATCTTCGCAAGAGAGACACACAAGTACCTAATCTATACTTATGTGTTATTAGTAGAGGGTCTTCTTTCTCATACCCTTTCTTTAGAATCGAGTCTCTAGGCTAGGTTATGACTTGGTTCATCCATCTATCTTTTTATTCAATCGAGCTGTAAGGAAAGTCTTGTATCCGTGGGATCAAGCCTAGATCATTGGGGATCTAGTTAGGGTTTTGTAAGCTTCCAAGGGGAAGTCTTAATTGGTTATAGGTTAAGTCGAATCACGGGTTCTTAGGGGTGGATTCTGAGGGTGGAATACCGTAGGTAGTAACTCTTCTTTGTGAGCGCCGATCTTTGTGCATATCGGTGGAGTTGATTGTAATCCAGTTTGTAGTCCATCATAAGGATTATACTAGTAGAGTATCGGAGTGGTGGATTTGCAACTGAACGTACAGAAAGACTAAACCCCCTTCCCAAACCAATATATATCGTGGTGTCTTTCTCTCTCTCTCTCTCTCTATCTCTATCTACTTATTGATTCTTTACTAAGTAGATCATCGCACCACTCGGCTCTTTCAAGACTTGAAGTTTTATAAACTTTAAAGAAGTCAAAAAAATCGTATTCACCCCCCTCTACGGATCTACACAACCTAACTTACGCTAAAACAGCCGCAGTACTAACTTGTACTAATTTACAGTTCTGGGTCCCACTATTTTTTTTCTTTTTCATTTTTTTCAAACAACTAATATTTCATTATTATAAAATAAAAATACAAATTACAATAACAAAAAAACGTACACAATATTAAAAGAATACGAAAAAATTGCGATAATTAAAAATAAATTACGATAATAAAAACTACGTCGATGACTAGTGACATCTATATTTTGCCCGAATTTGTTCTTTTTGCATCTCGATGATTTCGAGATCTTCTCTTAACAGCCCATCAGTTTTTGTTGCGAGAAATCGCAATTCTTCAAACTTTATCACGGTCCAGACTTTCTCTTGAGCCGATTCCCGTTTGAGTCGCAACTCGTTAGACATCGTTTCCGTAAACACCGACGTTTGACTTCCCGCGGTACCCGATGAGCTCTCGGATTTCATCTTTTTTGCCACACGTGCTCCCGGGGGACGTGGTCTCTTGTCTTCACCGAATGGCTCGGCGTTTCCTCCTGACGTTCCCTCAAATTTAACCGTCAGAATCGGAATCAGATCCGACGCATCCCAATTGGGGCAAGCGCGCAATATCTCCCACGCCGAATCTGGACTAAATGATCTTCCTTTATGCTCATCCTTTAATATTATTTTTTTGTGCCTCAAAATATCCATCTCATTTTCACCACTTTTACACAAACGTTGCGCGCGTTTGTGTATAACATTAAATTTTGACAATTTATATTCAACGTCGCCCACTTCTACGTAAGCATATATTTGTTACGTTGAAATGAAGCCGAAGGGTTGCATGTCGAAAGAATCTTGCCCCCAAAACAATCCATCTTTTGGTCTCTTATGATATTTGGATCCTCGGAAACCGCAACGTAACACGTAGCTAGTAGTTCCTCCTCTTGGCTCGTCCGACGTTGAAATTTTTTGTCTTGGGGGTCGGATGACGATTCTCGAGCTACTTTTGAGGGTCTTTTCTTGCGGGTCTTTTTGGCGAGTCTACCGGTGGTGGATCGGTTGGGTTTTGTTGTTGTGACGGTGGTGGGTTTTGATAATATTGTCGTGGGTTTTGTTGAAATATGTTGAAATCGTTGTTGAATTAGTTGTTTTCATTGATCTTGTGTCACATTCGATAAGTTATATTGGGTACCAAACGAAGGATATTGTGAGGACAAGATTGAGTGTTGAGATGAAGGTGTTGCGGGATTTGAAGACAATGATGAGTTTAGGTATTGAGGGATCTCGGGGTATGAATGAATCAAATATCATTTCTATGTGGAGGTTGGGACATTTTTTTACTATATGATTTGAATGTGAAGTATTTGATTTGTTTGTGTTAAAAAGTGTGAGATAAATGAGTATATATAAGTAAAGTGGGGATGAAAAAAAATGAAAAAGTTACCGGTTAGAATGCAACGGTTAAAAAATATTTCTTTTTTACTCAAAACTAGTCGTTATACTCAAAATTTGAATAAAAAAAGGAAATGCAATCAGTGCTCGTTGGTTAACCAACGAGCAGGCCAACGAGCTCGAACCAACGCGAGGCCACGCCGAACAAACGCATGAGGTGTACGTTACTGCACCCTCAGGTCTTATAAAAAAATATGATGAAACTTTTTTTTTTGTAAAATCGCAGTATAACTTGCCTTGTATCTTATGCTATTACACTCACAAACACACTTGTAGTTATCGCTTGATA
>BQNB010014354.1:1631-20236 GCA_026074375.1 Tanacetum coccineum
GGATCCAGGTTGGATAGAGGCTATGCAAGATGAGCTCCTACAATTTAAAGTACAAAAGGTTTGGACCCTGGTGGATTTACCAAATGGCAAAAGGGTTATTGGTACTAAATGGGTTTATAGGAACAAGAAGGATGAAAGAGGTATTGTGATAAAGAACAAAGCAAGGTTGGTTGCTCAAGGGTACACACAAATAGAAGGGATTAACTATGATGAAGTTTTTTCCCATGTTGTAAGAATTGAAGCAATTAGGCTATTCTTAGCCTATGCCTCATTTAAAGACTTTATGGTGTACCAGATGGATGTCAAGAGTGCTTTTCTTTATGGTAAGATTGAAGAGGAAGTCTATGTATATCAACCACCAGGATTTGAAGATCCAGACTTCCTTGACAGAGTTTACAAAGTAGAAAAGGCACTTTATGGACTGCATCAAGCTCCCAAAGCTTGGTATGAAACCTTGTCAACTTATTTATTGGACAATGGGTTTCAAAGAGGTAAGATAGACAAGACTTTATTTATCAGAAGGGTCAAATATGATATTCTGTTAGTTCAAGTGTATGTAGATGATATCATTTTTGGCTCTACAAAGAAGTCCTTATGCACTGAATTTGAAAAGATGATGCATAAGAAGTTTCAAATGAGTTCTATGGGCGAACTCACATTCTTCTTAGGACTATAAGTAAAGCAGAAGGAAGATGGGATTTTTATCAGTCAAGACAAGTATGTGACTGAGACTTTGAAGAAATTTAGTTTTACTAATGTCAAGACAGCAAGCACACCTATGGAAACTCAAAAGCATTTGCTCAAGGATAAAGATGGTAAAGAAGTGGATGTTCATTTATATAGATCAATGATTGGTTCATTGATGCATCTTACTTCTTCAAGACCTGATATTATGTTTGCAGTGTGTGCTTGTGCAAGATACCAAGTCAACCCAAAAGTTTCACATCTTCATGCTGTGAAAAGAATTTTTAGATACTTAAAAGGTCAACCTAAATTGGGCCTTTGGTATCTAAAAGATTCACCTTTTGATTTGGTAGCATACACTGATAGTGACTATGCAGGAGCAAGCTTAGATAGGAAGTCCGCAACATAAGGTTGTCAATTCATAGGATGTAGACTGATTTCATGGCAGTGCAAGAAGCAGACTGTGGTTGCTAATTCCATAACAGAGGCTGAATATGTAGCTGCTTCAAGTTGTTGTGGTCAAGTGCTTTGGATTCAAAATCAATTGCTTGATTATGGGTATAACTTTATGCATACAAAGATCTATATTGATAATGAGAGTACTATCTGTATAGTGAGGAACCCTGTTTTCACTCAAAGACAAAGCACATTGAGATTAGACATCACTTCATTAGATCTTCCAATGAAAAGAAGCTAATTCAAATGATCAAGATTCATACTGACAAGAATGTTGCAGATTTGCTTACAAAAGCATTTGATGTAAGTAGATTTCAATATTTGATTGATAGTATTGGAATGCTCAATCTTTAAAAATTTTGGTAAGAAAAAACAGAAGTGAGAGAGTTGGTGAGAATAAAAACAGAAAGAGAGAATTGTGAGCTAAAAGAATTGAGAGAAATAAAAAACAGACAAAGAGAGTTATGAGCTAAAAGAATTGAGAGAAATCAAAAACAGACAGAGAGAATTGTGAGCTAAAAGAATTGAGATAAATCAAAAACCAACAGAGAGTTTTTGTGAGTTAAATGTTACTTTGATAATGGCAAAGCTGATTAGAATGGAATTGGAGTTAATGCTGGTAATTCAAAGTTAATGCTGCTAGGCATAAACTTAATATTGCTGGTATAAGTTAATGTTGCTAGGCATAAACTTAATACTATTGTTGAAAGTTAATGCTGTTATGCATAAACTTACTGCTGCATGGGAAAGTCAATGCTGCTAGGCTTAACTTACTGCTGAGTTACTACTGCTGGGTTACTTACTACTGCTAGTTGAAAGTTAATGCTGCTAGATTTTGCATTATACTTGAAGCTTCAAATCAGGGTTTGCGGAAGTCTTTGTCTTTTAAATCTTGTGCTTCTAGTTTGTATGTCTTTGTAGATTGTGAGCATTGAATGGGATTGAGGTTGAGTTACCCTTTGACCTGCAGCGTTTACGTTAGTTGATAACGAAGAAAAATTGATTTAAAAATCAATCGACGTGTCACTCGTTTAAGAGTTTTTGATTAACAAATCGGAGTGTTTAATGTTTTTATCCTAAATTCATCAACCGTCATTTCACTTTAATGGACCATATCGATATAAGTTGTTCACAAGTTTGATTCATATAGAATCTCACAAGTCACCTACCAAGAGCTTGTTTGATGCTGGCTCAAGCAGGATTTCCATCTTCATTGTGAATACATTAGTATCACTCGGATGTTCTGGCAAATATCACAATGATATTGCGTAGGACTCTTGATAACAGCTTGTGAACCTAATGATGTTCAACAAGTGTTTGAAATGGAATGTGTCCTAACGAGATTTTGATTGATCTCTTGGCTCATAGACTCGATTAGTGCAATCTTTGGTTTATGTTCTCAGAGGCTGGAGCTATTGCCACATATTACCCTCAATATCAACGTCTTGGAATGAATGTCAATAGATAACGTGTGTATCTCGTGACAAAATGAGACAAGTTTCTGTTGAGGAGAAACCCGAATGGTAGGTAGGGTTGTGCATTGGCATTCTCTGGGTCAATGATGTCATTTTCAATAGTCAGACAATCATCTTGTGATTCTGACAGCATTTGTATTGACACCAGGTTTATGCCTTAAGTTGGTGTGAGGGTTCTTTCTTTATGCCCTTTATCCATACATTTCTTTTTCATTCTTCAACCCCTTCAATGCTTACCAAGACGTCATTACTAACACCTTGTTGTGATTGTTCTAGTGTTAACTCAATCTTAGTCGGCATTATTCCCTTACTCATTCATCTCCAATCATACCTAAAGATTGCTATTTCTAACTTTGATTATCCTTGGGGGTAGTCCTCCGGTTTTTATTTATGGTTGGTTCATTAGGATGTTTTTTTTCCTTAACATAACCAACCTTATGACTTCTAGATTCGTGTGAAATTAAGATGTTGTTGCGGTATAGATCAGAACCATAAAACTTTTCTTCAGCAAATTAAGTTCGATTAGATCATTTTTTAATTACATTTTCTCCCATTTTTTTATTTAATAAACACTTAGTTTTTGAAATACCTTGTGATTAAAAATATGTCTTAAAAATTCTGTGAGAGGAAAATTATTCTTTAGCCATGGAATGGTTGGAACATTTTGATAATAGTTTTGGAATACATAAGAAATGGTGTATTATGATGTATCCAATAAACATTATAACGATGTTTTTCGAAAAACTCCCCCTCAAGAATAGGACCAATAAAAAATTGTTATCGTCTTTTGAAAACAATTGTGAGGGGATGGAGTGTTGAACACATAATTTTGAAAGATTATGAATTTGTCATGGAGAATTCTGAAAAATCATGTTCAAACTTTTTGAAAACCAGATGTTTAGAGGGACTTCTATTCTAACGGTAATGGGTAGCGCACTGAAATGTACACTATCCTTTATCTTTAAGTACAAAACATTGAATGTTCATGTATAGAACTGCTCAGATCCGAGAAACGTTAAATTTTTTTTATTTTTTTTTTTTTTTTCTTTTTTTAGTTTTGCGAGTAAAGTTATAAACCTTACCTTTATTTTGAAGTCCGGAGTTGGTACTGAACATTTGCCACATAAGTAATTTAGAAATTAGAAATTGACTATGTTTGAAACTTTTTGAATCTTCGCTCGAACTTCATTTTTACAATCCCGTGTCATTGATTAATCGACATTCTATAGCACGTAAATGTTTTCGATTCACAAGAGACATGTCGAGAAGATTCTTTTGGAAATTTTCTATTTTTCAGATTTTGTATTTGTATATATTACCTGTTGTCCTCGTCTATTTGCTATTGTGATGTGGAATTGTAATTCCAACTCTTGTGTGATGTAGTGTCTTGTTTGCTTTAAGGACACTTTTGGAACCAGCTTTGAACTTGACTGTTTATTGCTGGGTTTTTTTTTTTTTTTTTTTGTTTTTTTTCTTTGTTTTTGGGTCTTGTATTTAGAGTTATGAACGGTTTATGATAAGAAGTCATTTGATAAAGAACGAGGCTTGAACTGCGTTGTTCAATCGTCATTTGAACATTGAGGAACGGGGCCTGAAGTGTTATTTTCAGCAGACGCCATTTATCGTTGACGACCGAGGCTTGAACTGCCGTGTTAAATGTCAATTTGCACATTCAGATCAATTTTCCTTGTAGCCCTGTTTTTCTGAGAGTATCTTTCTTTTCGATACCAAATCTAAGTCCTTCTCATAGGATAGAATGATGTACTGTACCTTAAGAGAGTACTGCAATGAACATTAAGAGCTTGTTCTGCTTTCACATTGGTTATGGATATTTGCATTTGAACCATATTGGGGGTTTCACTTTTAACCTTTGTTATGATTGAGGACGAATGAGTCTTTACTGGTGGAACCCATTCTAAAGACAAAAGTCTTGAGAATTCTACATTTGGTTCCCACCATAAGATAAGATCTAGGACTTGTTGTTTTCTCTGCACTGTGGGATTCTTTATTTATTGAAAAAACTATGTCCTTTTGGTGATCTTGTCTGTTTGGTTTCGTTGCAACATGATTTGCTCTACGGTTTGTTTATGTTTTTTGTCTTATTGGATGGAACCTTAGCACGCGAGTGGATATTCTTTCAGGAATTTTAATACACAGGTCATGATTGTCATTAAAGACTCATTTCTGACATGTAGAGCAACCAAATGTTTAGAGTCAGAAAAATTTTCTAGGTATTCTAGAGTTTTATGTGTCATTTTATATAAGCTTCCTCTAGGTAGTGATCTATGAACAAACTGCCGTTTGAGCTATACTAGATTGAGCTTGGTGCATATCCATGTGATGAGGTTTTGTCAGGGGCAAATTCTCTTCCCTTAGGCAAATGATGTGTAGTGACTGGTTTTGACAAGTCGTTGTTCACATCAACTTGGGAGGCACAACTGATGGTTTTGAATTCTAGGTCTTTCAGACTAAATCGCAGTCGGTTAGTCTAATCAACGGATTGGTTTTTGCGTGGGTTGTCCAACGGTTTCCCAGAATGTGGCTTGCAAAACTTAGTATGCACACTATTTCCTGTTAGTTTCTTAACCTCAATTTTTAATGCTGCAATTGCAAATCCCCTTTTTCTGAATATAGCTAGTACATACTGCTTTTCATTAAGATTTTTGTTCAGTTGTTCCAATAAAGAGTCATTTGGTTTTTGGTCTGAACTCGTGTCCTTTTGATAGAATTAAAAAGATCTTTGTAAGTCATGTTTCAAGAGCTCTATTTTCTTTATGGAACTGCCTCTATTCTCTGCGATATTTTAGCACACTATGTTCCAATTCGATGTTTATTGGTTCAAAATTACAATCGATGTCATTTTAACCTTTGGCGTCATTACCTTTTATTTCAAAAATTGACTTTGTTGCCCTGATTTTAAAACATTGTTTTCCATTTTGTATATTGTAGTTCAAGATTGATACAATGTGCTTCGAGTTTTCCAAAATATTTTTGAAACTGGGCAACAACCTTTTTGAGACAAACATTTTCAGACTCGAGTGATTGATCTGAGAGTTCAATTGTCTTGTCATCAGTTAATTTAGCAGGCAAAGGACGTATGTCATGACATTGTTCAGCATTCTGGTCAACCTCTCCTTCATTAATGAATTCAGGTTGCTCAGTATGTGATGTCACTGTTAGTAAAAGATATTGATTTCAGCAGTCGTTTGTACCTCAGCCATTGGCTCTTCATTATATATGGGTCTGATATCTGCATCATCAACATGTGCATCATTCCCTGATCTGCTGCTTGTATCCTGCTCTTTTGATTCTGTCCTATTGCTTTCAATGATAACTAAAATCGCATCAATGCTTGATCGATCAACCTTTTCTCTGCGTCTGCATCAGTCTTTCATTCACCGCTGCTGTCTTACACCATTTTATGTGTGCTCTTTCACATCATCCGACTTTTTAACAGGATTAAATGTGTTGGATAAAGTTGTCTATGGAATTCTAGAA
The DNA here is from genome assembly GCA_026074375.1 of Tanacetum coccineum. Taxonomy (NCBI): domain Eukaryota; kingdom Viridiplantae; phylum Streptophyta; class Magnoliopsida; order Asterales; family Asteraceae; genus Tanacetum; species Tanacetum coccineum. The sequence goes on from BQNB010014354.1 coordinate 7,745, forward strand.
TTCGAGTCGAGTGTATTGTAGAATGTATTGCATGTCACATGTCAACATATTCATCATCCTATTAAAACCGTGACTTGTATGAACATCTGAAACTGTGTCTGGAGTAATTTAAAACAGACATGGATCCAAATCTATTGAATTATTCGTTTGTCAAGTTGCTTTGTAGTTGATCCAATGACAGGAACATGGCCAGTGTAAGTCTCTAGATCTTGACCAAAGAGTGTTGCAAATGCACGTTTGTAATCTCCTCCTCGTTAGACTTCCTTTTTAATTCGTTGTTTATAAGAACACTGAGTGTGATGAAGTCGTGAAAAGATTCCATGCACTTTCTTTTGTTTTGTCTTGAATTAGTTGCATTTTGTTGTTATTTATGAATCTGACTCGAGAATAAGGTATCTTTCGTCTCACCATTTTAAATGTGTGTTAAAGTGTATAAAGATTTGTTGGATCTTAAGTGGATATGAGTGATTGAGGTTGTGGTTGTGTAAGCAATTAAGTTCACGGGATTTTACACGTTATGATTATAACTGATAAATGACTTAAAGGATTTTACACAAAATCAATAGAAAACCGTGAATGAGTTTGACTTCGGAATCAGCGGCCAATTAGATTTAATTGTATTAACAAAAAGTTAATTTTCTGGCTAGGTTATAGCTGTTTTGTTTTAAATAGGCTCACAAACTGAACGGGCCAAATATACAGATGGGCGTGAGCTAGAACATAAAACAGGTGTAACACAAAAATCCAAAAAAAACTGAAAAATGTCAATAAATCATAGTAAACGAGGGTTTTGGGCCTCGAAACGTCCTTAACCAGCTAAAGCATGATAACGATGTGATCCGTCTCGTTTTTCTCTTCGATTTGAGAGGTCACGGGCCTGAAACGGACTTACGGATCAAAAGTTATGGCTGTTTTACTGAAACCCTTTTCTTCACACAAAACGCAATGACACCAAAACGCAGTGGTTGAGATTTGGTCAAAACGCAATGCTCAAAACGCAATGGTCAAAACGCAATGGTCAAAACGCAATGGTCAAAACGCAATGCTCAAAACGCAATGGTCAAAACGCAATGGTCAAAACGCAATGGTCAAAACGCAATGGTCAAAACGCAATGAAATTTGGTCAAAACGCAATGAAATTTGGTCAAAACGCAATGAAATTTCTTCAAAACGCAATGAAATTTCTTCAAAACGCAACCTGCAATCAAAACGCAATGAACCAAAACGCAACCAAAAAATCAAAACGCCACAAGAACTTTGTACTCCATCTTGGATCTTCAGTGTCTTTACTTGTACAGAAACCATTGTAGTATGCATGAGTTGGATTAACTTCCCCCCAATTAATGCAGCATGTCTTGAAAAGCTTTCTTCATAGACTTCTTTCTGTCGAAGTTTCTGAATCAGCTTCCCCCCAAACCAACATCCTTATCTTAAGCAGATTCTGAAACATTGATGTAGCTTGAACAATCTTCTTATCTTGTCATCTAAGGCACAGCGAATTTTGTAGAAGTCAATCACCAACAATACCATACTATACCACTGCTTCTTGTCATTTAAGGTTTGTGAATATCTCCCTTTTTTTTTTTTTATTTTTTTTTTATTTTTTTTTTTTTTTTTTACTTTTTTTTTTTTTTTTTTTTTTTTTTTTTTTTTTTTTTTTTTTTTTTCTTATTTTCTTTTCTACATTTATTTTTTCTTTTCTTTTATTTTTTTTTTTTTTTTTAGTATTTTTTTTTTCTACCTTTTATTTTTGTTCGGGGTGCATGCGAGAAATCAGCAACTATTCTTCTTACGTTTGTAGAATACTTCACAAACCATACTAAACATTTTTAGGGCTAACAAACTTCCCCCTTGGAAGTTTGAAATGTAACATCTAAGTCATTTAAAGTCCAGGGATGCAACATTTTCCCCATGATGGTTGCGAACTCTCGGAAGCATCATTGTCATGTACGTCCATATACTCGAGAAGTTCTTGTCATAAGCACAAATCTTGTGAATGAATGTCATCGAAGAACTTTGAAGATTTTGCTTAGACTGTGAAGTATCTTTGTCTTGGAATAGCACAAAAATACCCGTGAGAAGTGCTGATTACATCTCAACCTTTAAACTCTCTGTTTAAATTAACCAACCTCGTATTCATGTCGGATTTGGTCATGGACAACATGGGTTGAAGTAAACCCGAATACCAACATGAAACTGAAGTAAAATCCCCAAAATTTGTTACCTTAAGCTTGCTCCAGATTGTTGATTGAAGAACGGTGCAGAAAAGAATCTTATAAGTTACCATTTTACTCCACAAGTATAAAGATAGTACAACACCTCTGAGAGAATCCACATGTAAATCGCGTGTGACACTGAGTACTACAACGTAACTCCTTTAAGTGATAGTTATCCAGGTCTTCATCCAACCACCCCTTGACTTCTGGAAACTAATATCCAAGTCTTAATCATAAACTGTGTAAGTTTAGCAAGTCATCATCGATAGAAAATTAGAAGAAGTCACGATGATGAAATAAGTAGACGCTTTGTGAAATCCAAACTTCAATTGCAAATAAAGGGATAACAAATCAACTCGTGATCAACATGTCCATCATATCGATCTCTAGCCTTTTGATCATTTAAGTGGATCTTTTTTAGGATCGTTTTGGGGAATTAAGTGTTGTTGTTATGTGGTGTGTTGTTATGGGTGATTGTGTCTTTGAGTCTCGATTCTTGATTGTGGTGTTTGTTTGTGTATTGTTTTGATTATAATATTCCCAAATTCGGTCATATGCCCAAAGTCGGTCACATGCCCACCAGATGCGCGGATCGACCTTACAAGGGTTTTATGCCCAACAAAGTCGGTCATATGCCCAAAGTCGGTCATATGATCAAAGTCAATAAAGTCGGTCATATGCCCAAATTTTTTTCGAGAAATTAGGTTTTCAAAACAAGGGTTTTCAATGGACAAAACGCATTGTCTTTAGACAAAACGCAACCAAGAAATGAAATGGACAGAGTCTCCCCTAGGCAAAACGCAATAAGGGTCTTCAATTAGGCAAAACGCAATGACCAAAACGCAGTGACCAAAACGCAGTGAACAAAACGCAGTGACCAAAACGCAGTCTTCAATAATCAAAACGCAATGACCAAAACGCAACATGAAGATTGTCAAAACGCAACATCAAGACAAAACGCAGTCTTTAATAATCAAAACGCAATGACAAAATGCAACATGAAGATTGTCAAAACGCAACGAAGAACACCCTTCTTTTAGTCAAAACGCAGCCTAGAAAAATACGATTTTTTTTACCAAAAATCGCCTTATAATCACCCTTTTTGACCTTTTAACTTGATTTCTCTTGCACAATTAGCTACCGTATGCCTAGATCTTGCTGATAACTTAACATTCACACATCCTAAGCCACAAAAATTGGGTTTGCATTATTTTCTATTAACTTCTTTTTGACCACGAATTTGATCTTGATTGAAACACACAGACATTCATCCACGAATCTCACACGTAGCTTGATGACCAATTGTAGTATAGATTAACCCTTTGATCAATGATCAGGAGCTGGTAAAATGGAAAAGTAAAGTATCATATTATTAAATGAGAAAGAGAAGAGATGAGAAAAGAAGAGGTAGGAGTGTTGTGTATGTGTGGTGGTTTAATAGGAGAAAAAGGATCCACACACACACTCACACGTTTTACAATTGGAACTCATACCCCTTCATGGATATGGAGGGAGTATTTATAGTTCCCGATATCGATAGCTAAACTAACCCGACCACTATAAATGATAAATGTAATTCCGGATTAGTCACCATATTTTAGGACTAACAATCTTCCCCCTTCTATTGACTTATTTTTTGACCACGAATTTGATCTTGTTTAACCACAAGAATCAACCACGAATCCACACGTAGCTCTGATGCCAATTGTAGGATCCCGATAACACTTCACTTCACACAATCGATCACGAAATCGGAACTAGAAATGAGAAAGAGAGAGTTGTTCTAGAGAGAGAAACTAGAGAGAGAATTGAGAGAAAAGAGAAAAGATATTATTAGATATTTTGAACAACTTACTCTTTTCTAAATAGAAAAGAGTTTATATACCCCGTCGCGTTAAATGACGCGCGGGATATTTAACTAGGACCCGGGCTCGGGTTTTGCTTGGGATTAAACCCGAAACATATACAATATTAGATTAACTATCGAGCCTGATTCCCGATATTATACTATTACAACATTAACTAATTAAAGACCGAAGCTCCATCGTAGAGTGACCGAACTTCCTTGTTCGACTCAATAAATTGAGGCTAACAATCTCCCCCGAAGTGAGGTCTTGAACACGGGAACGAGCTTCCTTTATTGACTCAATAAAATTGAGGCTAACACTTTATGCTTACAAAGATCTATATTGATAATGAGAGTACTATATGCATAGTTAAGAATCTTGTTTTTCATTCAAAAGCAAAGCACATTGAGATTAGACATCACTTTATCAGAGATTCCAATGAAAAAGAAAGCTAAATTCAAAATGATCAGATTCATAATGACAAGAATGATTGCTAATCTTTTCTTACAAAAGCTTTTGATGGAAGTAGATTTCAATATCTAAATTGCCAGTATTGGACTGTTATCTTTAAGTCTCGATTATGAAAATTGTGAGGTAAAAAGGACTGATAGAGTTGTAAGAATAAAAACAGAAAGTGGAGTGTGATAAAAAACCACAGAACAGATTGATTTGGTGAGTTAAAAAGAATTAAGAATTTGTGAGTGAAAAAAACATAAAGAGAGTTGTGTGATAAAACAGAAGAGTGATTTTACTGAGCTATAAGAATTGAGAGAAGTAAAAACATGACAGAGTGTAATTTTGAGCTCAAAAGTAATAAGAGAAAGCAAAAATAGACAGAGAGAATTGTGAGCTAAAAGAACTAAGAGAAAGCAAAAACAGACAGAGAGAATTGTAAGCTAAAAGAATTAAGAGAAATCAAAAACAGACAAATAGATTTTGTGAGCAAAAATATTAATTTGATGATAGAAAAGCTAATTAGAAAGGAATTGGAGTTAATGCTTGTAATTTAAAATTAATGCTGCTAGGCATAACTTACTACTATTGGTTGTAAGTTAATGTTGCTAGGCATAACTTACTACTGCTGGTTGTAAGTTAATGCTGCTAGGCTTAACTTACTGCTGAGTTATTACTGTTGGGATACTTACTACTGCTAGTTAAAAGTTAATGCTGCTAGGCATAACTTACATATAACAATCCGTTATTTAAGGTCATTTCCCGACTCAATTATTATCAATATTTATTTTTAGAGTTTTACGCGTTCGCTTTTAATTATTATCTTATAGTTAAATCGCGTAAACTAAAAATCAACATTCAACGTAAACGGGCACCAAACAAGTTAAAGTTTACATCAAGCAAGTGTTATATGATTATAAGGAATATAATTTATAACTTTTCATAATTTATTTTTATTGGTTACGTAAAACGCTTACGTTTCACAATAAAATACGTTTAGGCATACCTGGAAACACCAATACCCACCTATACTCAAACAAATACCCACTTGTATACCCAATACACAAAAATTAATTCATTTTATCATGTTATAACTCCTTTAGGCCGGATATGGGTTTAGATACATACACATACACTTGATAATTAAATCAAAACTCACTTGTATACTTTCTTAAACCCCACAACTAGTACTTTCATCACAAGTTTCCATAAATTGGCACATCACATGTACCCTAAACACCAATTTCAGCCATGTACATGCCTAGGGAGGAGGAGAAGCCTTCTTACACTTGTACTTGAAACCACTACATCCCATGGTTTGGTTTTAGATGGTTTAAGGTTTCCCACTTGCTATATAAGGAAGGTCATACATACTAGCATTCATTTACATACTCCAAGCAATTCACCAAGCCACAAAACTCTCTCCATTTCCATCTATAACCCACGGCTCACCCTTATTTATTTAGGGTTTCATATAATTTTCATATTCAAGCATACAAGTATTCATTCTAAGTATATCTAAGATCATTCAAGTGCATTGGAAGCTTGGGTTTGTGGTTTAACAAGAAGTATACAAGAAATATAATTAGGGTTTTCTCATTAGGGTTTGATCTTGGGTTTACATTATTGGGTTTAAGCTTAAGTATAAGCTTGTGTTCATCATCCTACTACTCATCTCTAAGGTCCATTTAAGTTTTAACATCTTCATTATTCATTTACATGTTTACATACTTGATATATATGTTAATCACCACCTAGGTTTAATTTGATGATTTATGAGATATTACAAGACATATATAGGTTTGAATTTTATAAGTATAATGATGAAATAATACATGAAATGGAAGTACACACTTAATATAAGTACTAGTTGATTTATGAGTTTAGTTTGTGAATTATTTTGTATTGAAAGATAATTACAAGTTTATGTATAAAAAGATCATGAGGACATGGATTTCATTTGGACAAGTGTTATGGACTTTTAAGGGACTTAATATAGGTAAGATATATGGTAGAAAACTTGGTAAAAGAATTGTACAAAAGCTCTTAATAAATGGAAGTATAAAACTTGTTTTAGAAAACATAAACACACAAACTGTTTTGATGCCTACTGTTTGAATTCGTGTGTAAACACATATATTTTACATTTTATTTAATTAGTACTTATCACAAGGATCGTAAGCATATAAGAAACTTGAAAAACCGAGCAATAACGAAGGAGATATGACATTTTTAAGTTTACAATAATTAAACGTATAAAAGTGTTTTTATAAAAGTTATTTTGTATAAATACTTACTGTTACAGATCTGAGATATTAAAATAAATATTTTATAATTATAGTGCTCTTCATAAGGAATCCAAGGACGTAAGAAACTCGAAAAACGGAATTAAAATGAACAAGTTATGCATTTTGCAAGTTATATACAATTAATTACATAAAAATAGTTTTATAAATTATTATGAATAGTAAAAGTTACTGTTCATCAGTGGATTAAACATTATAAATATAATATTTTGATAGATTTTCTTAATACGAAAACGTGGACATAGGAATCACTAAAAACCGAATTAAAACGAACGAGATACAATTAAAATACGATTTCAATAATTAAAGTTATAAAAAGTATTTTTATAAACTTTCACTTACTGTTACTGTTCATAATAGTACCAAACCATATTTCATATTTTATTTTTATTGGTTACGTTAAACCCTAGATATGTTAGACCTTTCAAGGTGCTGGAAAAGATTGGATCTGTTGCTTACAAGCTTGAGCTTCCTCAAGAGTTGAGCAGAGTTCATAATACATTTCATGTATCCAACCTGAAGAAATGTTATTTTAACGAACCATTATTCGTTCTGTTGGAAGGACTCCATGTGGATGACAAGCTCTGTTTTGTGGAAGAACATGTGGAGATCATGGATCAAGAGGTCAAACGGTTGAAACAAAGCCGTATCCCAATTGTAAAGGTTTAATGGAACTCAAGGAGAGGTCCTAAGTTCACATGGGAACGCGAAGACCAATTTCAAAAGAAGTATCCGCATCTCTTCACTAAACTCGTACCTTCATCAAGTGTCGCAACTTGAGCCTTAGGGATAAGGCTCTTCTAACGGGTGGAGACTGTGACATTTCACATTTTCAGGTCATTTACGACTTCATTTATTCCATTATTTATTTTTAGGCTTTTGCGCGTTTACTTTTAATTATTTGTGTGTGTTTTTCTTTTTATGCGTAATCCCAGCCCAATATTTTTTTACCAATTAAAGAATGGTGACGACGGTGGAGGATTTTGCGGGTTTAACAAAAAATACCCTCAAAATCTGGGTGGAGCATGAATTGTTGGGTTGTAACGAGTGTCGGCGTGGTGGTTTTTGTGGCTGTGGTGGTGTATGGTTGGTGTTGAGATGATGGTTGGTAGTGGGGGGTTGATAGTTGTCGTGAAAAGTATAAAGAAGAGTAAGAACAAAAAATGAGCAGATAAAAGGGGATGCTATGGAGGCTTGTGGGTTTATATTAATTTTATAAAAAAAATTACTAATATGAATGATGTAGTGTTAATTACCTTTAAATTTTGACTTGTAACTTTTTGGGTTAGTCTGTTAAACTAACGGAAATATTGGTCAAGGGACCAAACCCGATACGGGTCAAAACCACAGGGAGAGGATCGTTAAAAAAGTTGTTTTAGGATCATTTTCGTTTTATAACCCGACAAACCTCATGGATGATTTATGCAATATAACTCTTAAATGCAATTTCAGGAAGAGTTTCAATAAAACAATCTAGAGTATTGTAAATTGCAAGGCAAATTCACCTGTTAACTAGGACGGTGATGGGTCCTTGTAGCTAGGATTTTCGTAGAGAGCTCAAGGAGTAGTTTGGTTTTGGAATGTGACTTGCTCGTGCAAGTGGGATTTATACCTCAGGGACCGTGCTCCCTTTATTTTTAAGTTGCTTTGATTACTCCCACGGTCTGTGATATTATTATTATTATAGTTTTTTTATGTTTAGAGTGAATTATGTGTTTTAAGTCGTATCGTAGGAAAAGTCATTTATGTTGTTCTCTATGATTATGTGTTAGGAAGAAGTGCATTGTTTAGAATGTCTTCGCATTCAATGCGTATTGACTATTTGTTATGCGTTATATCAGCCTACTCTTACAATAGACAATTAAACTTGGCCCTTGGCCCACTTTTGCTATGATCAACATACTCCTCTGCTACTATGTTAGCCATTCAATCAATTAAGTTGTCCAAATATATCTCTAAGTTTTCTTCGCTTTTTACGGAGCCTTTTCTGCACACAATTAAAGTGTTGCAAACGTCTTATCTTTCTTCTTCTCTTCATTCTGACGGGAGCAAGACACACGCTAAAGTGGTGCACTATGGTTGATACAACCCCTCAAAATCAGGGTCGTATTAAATTGGTCTGCTTTATTGCGTAGTCCCTCGTTGAGGGGCTTCTGATTTAAGGATAAAAAACAATCTTCACCGAGGGTCATTGTTCAACGAATCAATGTTCATCGAAGGCGTTATTTGTTTATCAATTGGTACTTTCATCGCTTGGTATTGTTCTAAGAATAAAAAGTTACTATTCTTATGCATCTATTCACAGGTAACTGTTCATCGGTACGATTCACGGTATGCTCATCGAAAAAAATAAAAAAATTCATTGTCATCTATGGTCTGAACAACCGGGTATTGGACTGAAGAGACTCTTACTAGATCCGGTTTGACAAGTTCTCAAAGGATCAGTTCGAACTTTGTTCGAAACTTTTTGGTGGACACAACAGCGGGCGCGTTCTTTCAACGCAAAATGATTGCGTTCAAGGCTCTTTTTGGTGGACAAAAAATAATCATGTGTTAATACTATTACTGGTGATCACGAAGACCCTGACGTAAAGGATTACACAAGGAAAGCAAATAAGATGGACTTACATAGCGGCTATGTAGACTCAAGTGTTAGAGGCATCAATCTCCAATCGTTTGGACAAGGTTAGAAGTTGTACAACAATTATGGGCGGACTTAACGCATGGACGGAACACGGTGAATACGCGCGCGAGAGATCCGGAGAGCGGGATGATGTTATAGAAAGTGGGTGATATCTTGATATGATTTCATGGGTTTTGGACCAGGGTTAGTCCGGTCCGTTGGCAAGTGTGGGACAGTTTGGATCAAGGAAGGGGCACATTTCTTATCATTTGGAGCCGGTCGACAGTTGAAAGAAGTTTTATATCTAGTTTCATGATACGCCAAGTGCAGGAAATGGGGAGTTTGAAGAGAAAAAAGATAAGGGATGGAATTCAAAAAGAAAATGGTGATCCTAGAATCAAGAAAAAAATATTAGGCATTCCTTGAGGGCAAGGTGGTTTGTGAAAGAGTGAGGAATGATTACACCACGGATTGGATATTATTTATTATAGTTTTTTATGTTTTAGGATATGTGTTATTTGAGTCGTATTAGGAAGAGTAATTTATGTTGTCTCTTGTGTTAGAGAAATCATTGTTAAGGAATGTCTTCGGCATTTCAATGCGTTTGGACTATTGTTTAGGAAAGTCATAATAGCCATTAATAGCCCATGCCCATGGCCCATTTAGCTATTATAAATACTCCTTGTAATCTTTTATTATTCAATCAATTAAGTTTGTCAAATAAATCTCTAAGCTTCTCTCTTCTTTCTTACGGAGCCCGCACACACTAAAGTGTTGCAAATCTATCTCTTCTTCTTCTCTTCATTCTGACGGAGCAAGCACACGCTAAAAGTGGTGCCCTATCTTGATACAACCCCAAACAGGGTCGTATTAATTGGTGCTTTCATTGAGAGTCCTCGTTGAGGGCTTCTGATTTAAGGATAAAAAACACTATTCACGGTAATGTTCACCGAACAATGTTCATCGAAGGGTACTGTTTATCAATTGGTACTATTCATCGCTTGGTATTGTTCAAAAGAAAAAAGTTACTATTCTTAGGCACTATTCACAGTACTGTTCATCGGTACTATTCACGGTTACTGCTCATCGAAAAAAATAAAAAATTCATTGCACTCATGGATGAACAAACAGGGTGGCTTAACGATCTACTAGATCGGTTTGACAACGTTCTACAAGATCAGTTCGACACTTTGTTCGAAACTTTGGCGCAACAGCGGGCCGTGTTCTTTCAACGACAAAATGATGCGTTCGAGGCTTTTGTTGGTGACAAAATAATCATGCCATTAATACTATTACTGGTGATCACGAAGACCCTGACGTAAAGGATTAACAAGAAAGCCAAGATGACTTTAACATAGCGGTATGAGACCAAGTGTTAGAGGAATCAAATCTCCAAACGTCTGACAAGGTAGAAGTTGTACCAACAAGTATGGTCGCTAACTATGACGAACACGGAAAGTCGGGAGACGGAGAGCAGGATGATGCTATAGAAAGTGGTGATATCTTGATATTGAATTCATGGGTTGGCCAGGGTAGTCCACGGTCGTTGCAATTGTGGGACACGTTAGGATCAAGGAAGGTGCACATTCTTATCATTGGAGCCCGGTCGAAGTTGAAAGAAGTTTTATTATCCTAGTTTCATGATACGCCAAGTGCAGGCCATGGGGGTTTGAAGAAAAAGATAAGGGATGGAATTCAAAAAAGAAAATGGGATCCTAGAATCAAGAAAAAAATATTTAGGCATCACCTTGAGGGCAAGGTGGTTGTGAAAGAGTGAGGAATGATACACCCACGGTTAGGATATTATTATTATAGTTTATTATGTTTAGGATATGTGTTTGAGTCGTATTAGGAAAGTAATTTATGTTGTCTCCTTGTGTTAAGAGAATCATTGTTTAGGAATGTCTTCGCATTCAATGCGGTTTGGACTATTGTTTAGGAGAGTTATCTTGTGAGTCAACTTGTGAAACAAGTTATTGTCTTTTATTCGGTATAAATACCGAATGGTTTTCATCAATGGAATCAATTAAGTTTGTCAAATAAATCTCTAAGCTTCTCTCTTCTTTCTTACGGAGCCCGTACACGCTATAGTGGTGCAAATCTATCTCTTCTTCTTCTCTTCATTCTGACGGAGCAAGCACACGCTAAAAGTGGTGCCCTATCTTGATAAACCCCAAACAGGGTCGTATTAATTGGTGTTTTCATTGAGAGTCCTCATTGAGGGCTTCTGATTTAAGGATAAAAAACACTATTCACGATACTGTTCACCGAACAATGTTAATCGGATTTTAAGCTTAAAAGTTTTGGCTTATTTTTTTGGTTCTTGGTTGCGTTTTGGTTTGATTTTGGAAGAATCATTGCGTTTTGGTCATTGCATTTTGCCTACTGAAGACCCTTTATCAAAGTAAATCTCAACGCTATGCTGCCCAAATCACAACAAATCTTATGTTTTGCCTAGAAGATTGCGTTTTGCTCATTGCGTTTTGTCTCAAGGTTACGTTTTGATCATTGCGTTTTGTCTCAAGGTTGCGTTTTGATCATTGCGTCTTGTCTCAAGGTTGTGTTTTGATCATTGCGTTTTGTCTCAAGGTTGCGTTTGTCTCACTACGTTTTGACTAAAGACACTGCGTTTTGTCCATTGAAAACCCTTGTTTTGAAAACCTAATTTCCCGAAAAAAAATTTCGACCTTACCGCGAAGGTCAATCCGCGCATCAGGTGGTATTTGACCGAATTTGGGAATCTATTAATCATTGTCTAAACATAACAAAACATCAAATCAAACAACAAACAAAGGACTTAAAAGGACTAATCATTCAACAAACACACATTAACATCAATCGATTATTCATTCACGGTTTGTCTATTGATTTTGTAAAATCCTGTTAATTCACTTATAGGTTTTAATCATAGACGAGTAAAATCCCGTGAACGAGAATTGCATACAAGACCACAACTTCAATCAAATCATATCTACTTAAGATCCAACAACTTTCACACTTCATAATGCATATTCATTCATTCATCATGTCTACTCCAGTCAACACAT
>BQNB010014354.1:23455-72078 GCA_026074375.1 Tanacetum coccineum
TGGCATTTTAAGTCCGTTTTTGGTTATTTTAGCTCGTTTTTAAAGGCAAAAGGTATGTGTAATTAAACACATACCAGGCCAAATAAAAGCTCATATGGAGTTTTGTGTTGAGGTTTTGTCACTCTAACCCTATTAAAAATATAGCAAGCAGTACTAACTGCTTCAGCCCAAAAGGTGGTTGGTAAGAGTGAATCTGCTAGCATAGTTCTAGCAGCCTCAATAAGGGTTCTATTCATCCTCTCAGCAACTCCATTTTGTTGTGGAGTTCTGGCATTACTGTACTCTTGTTTTATCCCCTTGTTGCCACAAAATTCAAGCATATCTCTATTCTTAAATTCAGTGTCATTATCTGACCTAATGATTTTAACTTTATGACTAAGCTAGTTTTCAATCTGCCTAATAAAGGTCTGAATTATGCCACTAGATTCATCCTTAGAAGCCAAAATGAATACCCAACAAAACCTGGTACAATCATTAGTGATAACAAGGCAATAACTTGCATGATTTATGCTTTTCACAGAAGTAGGACCAAAAAGATCCATATGCAAGGTGTGGAGTGGCTTGGTTATCAGTCTATCTAACTTGGCCTTGCAAGAGGCCATATGTTGTTTGCCTCTATGGCAGGCAACACATGTGTGGTCATTTTTGAAAACCTTGGAGGGTAAACCTCTTACAAGGTTTCCCTTCACAAGTTTGTTTAGATTTTTAAAGTTGATATGACCTAATCTTCTATGCCATAATTTAGATTCATCCGATGTGGCCTTAGCAATCAAACAGGTAAAACCTTTAGCAGGAGAAGGTGTCTTCATGTCAAAACTGTACATGTTGTGATGTCTAGGGACCTTTAAGAGTATCTGATTTTCATCAGGCATCTTAAAGTCAGAGGACACCACAAGACATTCAGTCTTAGTAAAAAGAACCTTATGCTGCTTATCACAAATTTGTGACATAGAGAAATGGTTAAAATGCCCTAATTCTTTCACAAAGGACACACTGTCAAAATCTAAATTGCCTACTCTTATTCTAACTTTACCAGAGATATAGCCTTTGCTACCTCCAAAGGTAACAGATCCCCCATTGAATTCTTTAAAATCCTCTAGTTGATCCTTGCCTTGTTACTGTTCATGTGCCCTGAGCATCCACTATCAACTATACCTTTTTCCATGTTCTTCAGTGGATGTTCCGCACATGAAAAAGAGAAATTAGTTTCTCTTAGGGACCCAGGTCTTTTGCAGGCTTGGGTCTGCTTGTGGACCTTTTGCATTTACAGTTCTTATAAAAGTAGGTTCCACGGTTATAATGAAGTTTGGTCTTTTGTTCCTCCAATTTTAACTTGTGAGGTCTTAACAGCAGATCCCCAAATTTCACACTACAACATTATAAGTGAGGACATTTGTGCTGTAGTGTTTTGCAAAAGGTCGTCTTACCAGTTTTCCAAAAATGAATATGATGTTGAATAATTCCTTCTTTGAGTACTTTGATTCATCTTGTGAATCTTTTGGGAATCATTATCTGTTTGATAGGTTGGTTAGGTACTGGCGTTTGGGTTATCAGTATTAATCCTTAGAATTTACAGGACATTAACTTTAGGACCAACAGAATTAACTTTAGACTAAGAATTAACTTTGGCCTAACAGATTATTAGATTTGTCTACCAGTATTAATATGGGGCCTACCAAAATTAAACTTTGGCCTTACCAGCATGAAGTTGTTATCTGATCTAGGAACTAAATTGATTTCGAATGATTAATCCTGTTTCCTTTGTCATACTGGTTTGGCCACCCCATTTACCTGTATTAACATCCCTTTTAAACCTCAGCTTCCCTTGCCATTTTCTTTTCAATAATATCACAATTTTAATCAATGATTTGACTACCACTAAACAAAAACATTTTTTCTTTGTAAAAGAGTAACCATCCCCTAGTTCTCTTTTCATCATATCATTCCAATTCTTTCTATCAACTTGATGTGTTTCTTTATCTTTGAGTGGTTGCCTAGGAGTTTTTATGTGTAAGACACAACTAGGTGCAACTTCTGTTGATTTTGGAACAGACACATCTTTCTCATTAGTTACTTTCCAATCTGACTTAGACATCTCATTTGTTCACTTAAAACTTTTTCTGATTCAGTATCAATACAGGAGTGCTCAGAGGTTATTTTACAAATCTTCACTGTCATTGGATTGACAGGAAGAATGCTCAGAAACTTTGTCATCTGACACACTAATTTCAGGTGTTTGAGGACCCTTTTTACCATAGACAAACAAAGAATCATCAACTTCCTCTTGTGGGATAGGAGTATAATCTCCACTTAAAGGAGGTGGGACACCTTTAAAATCATTGGTCTTTGTTAAATTTACTGTACAAAGGGTTCCTATGAAATTCCTCTTTTGAACACTTAAAAACAGAAGAATTCATTTCTTCCTCATAACTTAGAACCTCATCATTTGAGTGTATTTCATATCCTAAGCCAAGTTTATCATTTGAACTCATGCCAGAATTAATTAATTTCCAAAGATTCTTAGAAGAATCTTTCCATGAATCTACTATTTTCTGCAATTGTTCCTTTTCTTTTACAGCTTTCATTCGTATTCTCCTATATCTCTTAAGCTTTTCATATTTTTCATGTATTTCATTAGCTTGAAAAGCAAGCTTTTCATTTAGAGAAATGTGCTGTTTTTGAGAAGTAACAAGTTGAGCTTCTAATTTCTTAACAGCTTGGGTATATGCAAGTATTTGTGCTTCTTGTTCACCTAACTGATTCATTTGTTCATCATACAGAAGTTTAAGCTTATTATATGAATCAATGCAAGTTTTAGAACACAACGATACCTCATTGCTTGAGCTGATAGCCATAAGTGCATGATTATTTCTTCAGCTTCAGTATGTTCTCCCAAAATATAACCCATCACATTGTCAGCAAACCCATCGTTTCTTGTCTTGCTTCCAGCTTCTTGTTGTTGATATAGAGAATCTAGCTTCTTCTATCATCATATGTCCCCTTTACTGTACATTCCCTACAAGTGGCCCAGTATGTTATGACAGTTGAAAGCACTCAAGCTTCTTTTTGTCGAATTCCAACAGTGTTTTTATCCACACGAACTCTCCTTCTGTTTTTCTTGTAGAACTTCTTCTTACGAATAGCAAATCATTGCTCTTTTGCCAATTGATGTCCATTTCTTCCAATATCTACCTCATCAATAATCTGTTTCAAATCTTCATGAAGTAAGTCCAATCTCTATTTCTTTGAGCAAAGAGGGGAAGAGATTACTTCATCAGCAAAACCAGCAAGCACTGCTTCTTTTCATGAACATTGGTTGTGAAGGGGGGGGGGAGGGGGGAAAGGTAGAAGAAGGAGTGCTAAGGATGTTGCACCAGAAAATACCAGGACTTAACCTTATTGGTGCTACTTTTGCTTTGAGAAACAAAAGCAAACATTTGTTGAGCACTTAAAGATGCTTTTGAAGCCTTGATTTCTTGCTCAAAAAACTTAAGGTTATTGTACAAATCATCATAGATAATATCAATCTTGGATTAGTCTCATTGTCATTGCAAATTGGACATGATGAAGGCAGACGATTTCTAAGTAAGAATATTCAATGATTTGCCTTTCTGTTGTTACTTTCAGCACCATTGAGCTTCCAATTGTAGAAAGTAATTGTTGACATTGTCATATCCCTTTTTCTAGGTCCTTCAGAACTGGATATTATAAAATGCTTCAAATCTGTTAAACCCTATAGGCTTTGCTGTTTAGAGAGTAACCAACTAAGAATCCTTCATCAGATTTTCTATCAAACTTTCCAAGCACACTAAGAGTATCTAGGATGGTAACATGACACCCAAAAGGTCTAATGTAGCTTATAATTGGTTTGTGGCCAAACAAAAGCTCATATGGAGTTTTGTGTTGAGGTTTTGTCACTCTAACCCTATTAAAAATATAGCAAGCAGTACTAACTGCTTCAGCCCAAAAAGTGGTTGGTAAGAGTGAATCTGCTAGCATAGTTCTAGCAGCCTCAATAAGGGTTCTGTTCATCCTCTCAGCAACTCCATTTTGTTGTGGAGTTCTGGCATTACTATACTCTTGTTTTATTCCCTTGTTGCCACAAAATTCAAGCATATATCTATTCTTAAATTCAGTGCCATTATCTGATCTAATGATTTTAACCCTATGACTAAGCTGGTTTTCAATCTGCCTAATAAAGGTCTGAATTATGCCACTAGTTTCATCCTTAGAAGCCAAAAAGAAAACCCAACAAAACCTGGTACAATCATCAGTGATAACAAGACAATAACTTGCATGATTTATGCTTTTCACAGAAGTAGGACCAAAAAGATCCATATGCAAGGTTTAGGATCTGACTAGCCTTTGTAAGACGATAGATAACTTAGATAAATCCAAATTAACTATATGAGAGACTTTGACTATGAAATTCAAGTGTTAATGCGGAATCTTAACACAAGAATAAAGAAGAAACTATAATACTAAAATTGCTATTAAGCTCTATGCTTCTATTGATATTTCTCAAATCGTTGTTGTTAACATTGTGCCTTAGGGTTCCTCTTATACACATTGGAAACCCTAATGGGCTTACAATTCGAATCAAAGGATAATACATATCCTTTCCTAAGATATCTCCATAGTTATCTCTAAGATAACTACTACTATTTTGTTACATAAACAGACTTAACTATAAACAGAACTAACTATGACCAGTACTAACTCTAGTACTGCTATACTTTACCAGTACTAACTTAGTACTGCCAGACTTAACTTAGTACTGCCAGTATTAACTCAATACTAACATAACTAACTATAACTACCAGACTTAACTGTTATACTACCAGTACTAAGTCTGTTACAATCTATTTTCCCAACAGTATTTTCATAAGTCAGGATAAGTATGTTGCAGAGATCCTGAAGAAGTTTGATTTTGCTAGTGTGAAGACTGCTAGTACTCCAATTGAGACCCAGAATCCCTTGACCAAGGATGAAGAAGCTGTTAATGTGGATGTACATCTTTATAGATCCATGATTGGCTCTTTAATGTACTTGACTGCATCTAGGCCTGATATTATGTTTGTGGTCTGTGCTTGTTCTAGGTTTCATGTAACTCCAAAAACCTCACATCTTCATGCTGTGAAGAGGATCTTTAGGTACCTCAAAGGCAAACCCAAACTGGGCCTTTGGTATCCTAGAGTGTCATCATTTGACCTGGAAGCCTACTCAGATAGTGATTATGTTAGAGCAAATCTTGACAGGAAATCTACAACAGGAGGTTGTCAATTTCTTGGCAGGAGACTTATTTCATGGCAGTGCAAGAAGCAGACAATTATGGCTACTTCTACTACAGAGGCAGAGTATGTTGCTACTGCCAACTGCTATGGGCAAGTATTGCGGATTCATAATCAAATGTTAGACTGTGGATTCAATTTTATGAACACAAAGATCTACATTGATAATGAAAGCACAATATGCATTGTAAAGAATCGAGTGTTTCACTCCAAAACAAAGCATATTGAGATTAGGCACCACTTCATTAGGGATGCTTATGAGAAGAAGCTTATCCATGTGCTTAAGATTCACACTGATGATAATGTGGCTGATCTTTTAACCAAAGCTTTTATTGTTAGCAGATTCAATTTCTTAATTGTTAACATTGGAATGATAAACCTATAGCTGCAATAGTTCAGGAGAGGCAAAACGGTAGTTTTATTTGTTGTACAGTTTAGAAAATAATGTTAAGGTTCATTATGATCTTTGGGATGAGGATTGAGAGGTTAATACTGGCAAGACAAAACTTAGTACTGCCAGGCCAAAACTTAGTACTGACAGTACTAAGATTGAAAGTATGAAGCTAGAAACCATGGTGGAGGAAAGAAGGATCTTTAAGTGTTGGTTTCATTACCACATAACAAATGGTTATCAGTTTACCATGTCTAACAGACATCAAGAACTGGCTAGTCCAGAGCAAACAGCTCCTAGTAAAGACTTCTCAAATCTGTTAACGACTGATAGTTTGCCAAAAACTATATGGTTCTCACCTCACCATGCTTTACAGTAAAGAGTTGGCTAGTCTAAAGAAAATGGCTCTTGGTAAAGACATCTCAAATCTATTGATAGTTGATAGTTTACTCAAAACTATATGGTTATCAATGCACCATGTTATTGCAATGAAGCATTGGCTATTCCAGAGCAAACGGCTATTGGTAAAGAAATATCAAATCCGTTTATGGCTGGTAGTTTGCCAAAAACTACATGGCCAACTTAGTTGCTATTGCTATGTTACTGAGTTGCTGAGATGTTGTAATGATGACAAAGACTAAAAGCTAAAGAATTTTAAGTTTACAGAGTAAAAACAGAGTTCAAGTTCATCAAAGAGTAGATTAAAAAGTAGCAGTGTGTTTGGATACATCCTCTTAGTGTTCAAGAAGCTCAAACTAAAGAAACATGAAGATTAACAAGTGAACATCATGTTTAAGGGAGGATTGTTGGGTTTCAGAAGTTTCTACAACTTAGTGCTGCTACTTATACAAGTTACTACTGCTAGTTCTACTTAGTGCTGCTAGTGAAGAATGTTAAAGATTCAAGAAAATAGACTAAGTAGTTAGTACTGTTAGTTATAATTAGTTAGTACTACTAGTACATTGTTAGTATTGCTAGTTAGAGTTAGTACTGTTAGTAGTAAGTTAGTACTGCTAGCATATATAGATAGTACTGCTTAAGTGATATGCATGAGATATATTAAGAATAGATATGCATGATCACTTAACGCGTTTTGTAAGTATATTAGGGTTTCCTTGGTGTATAAAAGGAACCCTACGGAATTAGTTAGATATACAAGTTTCACAAATATTCATAGTTAGTAATCTATAACCTAGCATATTAATAGTAACCAAAGTTCTGTTTTATTCATTGTTCTTCTTAGCAGTATAAGTTAGTTTCTGTATAACTTATATTGTTCATAGTCATTGTTTCTCTTGTAGTTAGTTTGGATCTATCCAGATTAGCTACCACCCTTAACAGGCTAGAAAGATCTATTCATTGGGATCAACAAGTGGTATTAGATTATGAAGATGGGTGATTATCACTTATTTGATGTTGTATTTGAGTTTCACAGATGCGTGTTCTTATTATATCTTAAACCCTTACAACGTTTGAAGACAACTGGTTCGTGCTTACAACGGTGTGATGAAGACTTGACAAAATCTAGTAGAAGTGTGTGATTTTTCTTATGGTGCTCAAAGCTCACATTTGCTATCACTTAAAGGAGTTACGTTATTGTGCTCAGTGTTAAATTTTATAGGATAAATGAGGATTTTGTCAAGAGGTTGCGGTCTACTTATACTTTTCCCTGTAGTATGAGTTTGACATCACATGGATAGTGCAAGACATAAGACACAAGTTTGGGAGATTCTACTTCTTCATCAAATTCGTTATACTCAGTTTTCTTCATCAGTGATCACTACATAGAGCCTATAGAGTTCGAGATTCAAGAGATGCTAAACATATTGGTTTTAGGGGAAGCTTATTGATTAAATGTTTAACCATCTACATGCACCACTTGAGGGGAAGTGTTTACAAGTTGCTTATCTACAGAAGACCCCTATTAGATGATTACAAAAAGGGGAAGAAGACTACAGAGATATGATTTGCAGCTTATTATGTGTGGTGGCATGTTCAAGAAGTTCCTAAATCAAGGGGAAGCTTTGAATATTGTTTCATTCATGAAGATTGTTTCGTAAAATCAAATAGGGGAAGATTGTTAGGATCTTAGATTTGATGATTACAAAACTACATATGCATAAATAAAGAAAGATGAAACAACAAGGACTTAATGTGATAAATTAAGTTAGCTTTCTATGTAAGCTAGGTTTTCTTGTAAACCCTCTATATAAAGGGTATTAGAGGCGTCTGTTTTAGATATCCATCATAGTTAGATCTCTCCAATGAGAGTCTAATTGTTAGTTAGTTTATGTATTAGTTAGTTTAGCCTCAAGGATCATTTGATCTTGGGGCAGTAGATTTATAATAGTAAAACCTTGTTTGATAACTTATTGTTTTATATTATTTTGCTGCGTATATAAGTTATCTGTAAAACTAATCCTAGATGGGCTAAACAATTCTCAACACATTTTAATGTTTGTTATGGATTGTTTCTTTTGAGGATTAAGGTTTAAGATTGTATGGACCCCTGCGTGGGCTTATGATTAAAATAACTGGTGACTATGTGTTGTGTTCTTGATTTGGGACATCACTCAAGGTGGTATTGAGGTTGATGGTCATCATGACACTTTTCATTTATGCATCTTAGTATTTCTCTATTATGTATCTTGTGTTATGATTGATCATTATATTGCATTCCCATGTTTTCGCCTATGATGAGGTGTGACATGTTGCTCCACCATTCCCATCTTGGTTTCCATGGTTGTTGTTCTTTAGTTTTAGGCAATCCGTAATAACTTCACTTCATAACTAGTAGCACGAATTAAACAAGAAACGAGAAGGAAGTAGGAAGAAGTTTAAAGAGAGAAAGTAAAGAGAAACTTGGAAGATTGTAAGATTAGCTTGAAAGAGAATAAACAACTAACACCCTTTTCCTTGGTGAAAAAGGGTTTATATACGCATACACATAAGTTAGGACGTGTAGGGCTTTGACACGGACCGGGCTCGGGATTTGCTTGGGCTTAGACTCGCAACACATACAATATTAGCTTACTAAATGAGCATGGTTTCTTTTCTGTCCTATTACAACATATAATTAAGTAAAGACCGAGCTTCCATGATTAGTAGCCGAGCTTCCTTGTTCGACTCAATATTTTGAGGCTAACAATCTCCCCTAAAGCAAGGCTTCCTGCAGATTCTGAGCTTCCATGTTCATAGACATATTTGAGGCTAACAATCTCCTCTAATGTGTGGTCTTCGTATACTCTTGGGTGAGATCTTGAATCTTGCATCCTTGGACTTTGTTGAGATTGCTTTGTCTTTAAGTTCTTGAGTCTATGGTCTTTATCATGTTGTAGGCTTGTTCCTTCATGTTGTGTGATCTTTGATCTTTAGCCTTTGTTATTGTCTTTTGACTTTGTCTTTGATTCTGAGATCTTTAAATCTTTTCCTTATTTTTCTTGATCGTCTTTGCCACCTTGCGATCTTGTGTCTTGAATAACATGCTCATACTTTGCATCTATTTGAAATCTCTCTAATAATCTCCCCCAAAGCTTGGTTTCTGAGGAGGGATCATTAATATCAAAGTTTACAAAAGTCTTTGTCTTTAATTCTTGAGCTTTCTTGATTCTTGAATCTTGATGCCTATAGTATGTCTTTTTAGTTTGAGCATGAGTATGTGGTGATGAATCCGACTCAGCTGGAATGAGGTATCTCCATCTTCATCTTTATATGAATCCTAAAATAAAATAGTCAACAATAAAGCTTGTGGACGAATATGGCTTTCTCATTCACCCGAATTTGGTTGGATTAACCTCTGGTTCCGTGAGGACCAACCTGTGATTAGGTAGATTCAATTTCAAAGAATCTCCTTGACAGGATTTCTAGCTTTAAGCGTAAGATCCTCTAACACATATGTATTAGATTCACCATGCTAGGTTATTCTTAATATCGGAACGTCTCAAAGTAGACAACACGATATAAGTGAATCGGTTAGTTACTATCTTACCGATTGAGTCGTCAATTCATTTACTGGACCAAAATCGATATCCAGTTATCACAAGTTCGATTCATATAGAATCTCGCAAGTCACCTACCAAGAGCTTGTTTGATGTTGGCTCAAGCAGGATTTCCATCTTTACTGTGAATACATAAGTATCACTCGGATGTTTTGGCATAATCACATAGATAATGCGTAGGACTCTTGTTAACAGCTTGTGAACTTATTGGTGTTCAACAAGTGTTTGTCATGGAATGTGTCCTAATGAGATTTATTTATTGATCTATTGGCTCTAGACTTAATTAGTGCGTTTTGGTTTTAGTACTCGAAGGCTGGAGCAGACTGCCACCTATTCAATATCAACTAACTCGAAGTGAGAAAGTCAATAGAAGTCATGTGTATCTACATGAAAAATGAGACAAGTTTCTGTTGAGAGAAACTCAAATGGCTAGGAAGGGTTGTGCATTGCATCACTGGGTCCATGATGTCATTCTTCAATATCAAAATTCATCTTTGTGAAAACCGTTAGATTATGTATTGACCCAGTTTCTGCCTAAATGTTTGTAGAGGGCTTCTTTCTTTTCACCCTTTATCCATACATTTCTTTTTAATTCTTCAACCCCTTCAATGCTTACCAAGACGTCATTACTAACACATTGTTGTGATTGTTCCAGTGTTAGCTCTATCTTAGTCGGCATTATTCCCTTGACTCATTCATCTCCAATCATACCTAAGGACTACTATTTCTAGCTATGGATTGTCCTTGGTTAGATCCCTCTGGTTCTGGTTGGATCATAGGACTGAGTCCTAACCTCACCACCTTATGACTTCAGAATCATCATAAAATTAAGATGTTTTTGGGTATAAGATCATAACCATAAAACCTTTTCTGAAGAGTATAAAGCACTGTGAGTCGTTTAGATCACTTATTATTTTCAAGATCACATTTTAATTACATTTCTCCCCTTATTTTAAATACTAATTCACTTAGTTTTTGAAATACCATATGATTAAAATTTGTCATGAAAATTCTGTGGAGAAAACTGTTTCAGCATGAATTATATGGAATATTAACTTGCTCCCCCTCAATTTTACATATGTTGACACCAAAAAAATGATATCAAGTTGTAAAATAAATATAAAATTGAGAGTTAACATTGTTGAGCACACAATTTTGAAAGATTATGAATTGTCATTAAAGAATTCTTGAAGATTTATGCTCAACCACTTAATCATCTTATAACATACAATCTATTGAGTAGTCATCATTATTACTGAGTTGTTATTAAGAGATTTTTGATAATGTTTTGAATACATAGGAATTATCGTTAGATGATGTATCCAAAATCATTAAAACATTTTTTTCAAAAAACTCCCCCTCAAACATTGACACATTTTGAAAATGACACCAATTGTAAAAGAATTGTCTTGTAAAACTTTATGAGGGTTGGAGTGTTGAACACACAATTTTGAAAGATTTTGAATTATCATTGAGAAATTCTTAAAAAATTGTGTTCAACATTTTGAAAAACATCATGTTAGAAGACTTCTCTTCTAATGCTAAGGATAAGCGCACTGATGCATACACTATCCTTTTTCTTGAGCTCAAAACTTTGAATTTCTTCTAGGAACCGCTCAAGACCGAGAAAATTGATTTTCTCGTTGTTAGGATAAGTTATCTTTATAGATAAACTTTCCTTTATTTGAAGTCCGAGTTATGTATTGAGATTTTCACATAAGCCATTAAGAAAAATAAGAAATGACATGTTTTGAAAGCATTTGAACTCTTGCTCGAACATTTCTAGGTACGTAAATGTTATCGATTCGAAGAGACATGTCGAGAAGATTCTTTTTGGAAATTTTTCTGATTTTTTGATTTTGTATTTTGGTTTTATTTGTTTTATATTTTTTTTATTTTTCTTGTCTAAAATTATTTACAAGTCGATGTTTGAAGAATATATCAAGCAGATTCATTTGCTAGAACCTCCAGTTCTGCGGGAGTCAAACATCTCATAACAATTCATCTAACAATATACTGAAACCTATCTTCAGGTAAGTCTTTAGTAAACATGTCAGCTAATTGGTATTCAGTTCTGACAAAATACAATTCAATTATACCATTTCAACATGCTCCTTGATGAAATGATATCGAGTATAGATGTGCTTGGTATAGGAGTGTTGCACGAGGTTGCATGAGATTCCTATGGCTGACTAAGAGTACCAATATAATGGTATTTTGTCATAGTTAAAGCCATAATCTTTAAGCTGTGTTCTCATCCACATTACTTGAGCACAGCTTGTAGATAACGCCACGTACTCCGCTTCTGCTGATGACATTGCAGTGCAGTCCTGCTTCTTTGACATCAAGCTGACTAACTTATCATCTAGGAACTTATTCCTCCAGAAGTGCTTTTGCGAGTATCAATACATCCGGCATGGTCGGCATCTGAAAAAGCTGTTAGTTCAAAGCTAGAATCCTTCGGATACCAAAGTCTCATATTAATGGTACCCCTCAAGTATCAAAAGATCCTTTTAACCTCTTTCAGGTGTTTTTCAGTCGGTCTTGCTTAATATCTTGCACAATAACATATTGCTTGCATTATGTCAAGTCTACTAGATGTCAGATACATGAGTGACCTAATTTTACTACGGCAGTCGGTTTGGTCTATGAGTTTTCCACTCAAGTTTACATCTAATTTAGGTTTCATAGCCATTGGTGTACCAATGCTTTGACCTTTTTCCATACCATGGTTTTTAAGTATCTCTAAAGCGTACTTGGCCTGATTGATAAAGATACCTCGCGGGGATTGGTGGATCTGAAGTCCTAAAAAGAATTTCATTTCCCCCATTTAGGACATCTCAAATCTACTATGCATTAATTTTTCAAATCGTTTAGAAAATTTAGGGTTTGTAGACCCGAAAATAATGTCATCGATGTAAATTTGCACAAGTAGAATGTCCTTTTCGTATCTTATCGTGAATAGAGTAGGGTCAATTGTACCTTTAGTAAAACCTTTGGACATCAGGAAATTTAAGAGTTCATCATACCAGGCTCTCAAAGCTTGCTTCAATCCATATAGAGATTTCCTTAAGCGGTAAACCTTTTATGGATGATCAGGATCAACGAACCCATCTAGTTGTGCAACATAAACCTTCTCCTTCAGTGGACCATTAAGAAATGTCGTTTTTACGTCCATCTAATAAATTGGAAAAGACTTGTGTGCAACATAGGCAATGAAAATCCGGACAACTTCCAAGCGAGCAACTGGAGCAAATGATTTCTCAAAATCAATACCCTCTTCCTGAGCATATCCCTTAGCTACAAGTCATGCCTTATTACGAATTATAGTTTGGTCTTCATCCTTTTTGTTCTTCCATATCCACTTTAGCTTGATTACGTTCTTGCCAAATGGTTTGTCAATGAGTTCCCAGACTTGTCGTCTGTCAAACTGATGAAGCTCTTCCTGCATTGCCTCTATCCATGCAGAATTAGCCATTGCTTCCTTAATGGTTTTTGGTTCAGCAGTACTTACGGTGAGCGCGAACATACACATTTCAGGATCTGTTGCAAGTTGGTGTCTTGTTTGAACTGGCTTGGATGGATTTCTACAAACTTTAGATAACGGGTGATCTTTAGTCCATCGGTATTCAGAATCTTGTAGTTAATAGAAGGTATGCATATTTGAATTATCAATATTGCATGAGGAAGACTCAGTAACCTCTCGTACCGGTGTACATAAAGGATTGATAAATTCTTCTTGTTGAACCTGTGTATCTTCTGCTTCATTATCATTGTTTTCCTCAGCAAGAACATTTGTAGTTAGAGTTGTTGGTTCTGTTGGAGATTGATAATTCATTGTAGGTGGTGTGTCTTGTTGTTTAGAATTGTCGGTGGGAGAAGAAGACTTGTTGACACTTAAAGTTCCTGCATTGAAAAATTCATTGTACAGAGGACCAAAAAGAAGATCCAACTCTTATTGTGATGGAGCTATTGTATATGTTGAAGTAGAACCATGTTGTTGTTGGAGGATGGGGTCAGAGTTGTCCTAATCTGACACCTTTTGTCTTTGGGGAACGAGGCCTGAAGTGTCATTATCAACAGACGTCTCAGACATCTCTTTGATCTCATCGAATCTAAGATGTATGGATTCAACTATAAATTTGGTTCAATTGTTGTAAACACGATATCCCTTAGACTGGGTTGAGTATCCGACCAGAATGCACGGATCCCTATTTTCTTTCATCTTGTCCAGATTTTCACCATCTCTATTTATATAACAAGTGCAACCAAAGATGTGAAGGTGTTTAATTGAAGGTTTCATGTCATTGATGGTGTGATATGCCATTTTCTCATGTGTCGAGATGATTATAGATCTGTTTTGAGTATAGTATGCGGTTGCAATTGCTTCAGCCCAAAAGAATAAAGGAAGTTTAGAAGCAGAAAGCATCGTTCGAGTAGCCTCAACTAGAGTACGGTTTCGTCTTTTGATAACGCCGTTCTGTTCAGGTGTTCGAGGAGTAGAAGTTTGATGCTCAATTCCTTCTTCGTTAAAGAATGCATTGAGTGTCTTGTTTAAGAACTCAATGCCTCTGTCAGTTCGAACAGAAATTACTAGGGCTTGAAGATTTCATTGGATCATCGTTAGAAAATCTTTTAAAACTTCTAGTGTTTCATCCTTGGATCGTAGAAATGGAGTCCAAGTATATCTGGAGTAGTCGTCTATAATTACCAGAATATATTTCTTCCTATTTATGCTAGCAACCCGCATTGGACCACATAAGTCCATATGAAGTAAATTTAGCCGTCCATTTAAACTTGGAATAGCCTTTGTCTTGAATGAACTTCTTTTTGCTTTACTTACTTCACAAGAGGAACATAGTTGATCCTTGACATATTTCAATTTTGGTAAACCAATCACGACATCCTTCTTTGATAGCAAGTTGATGTAGTCAAAGTTAAGATGAGAAAGTCTTCGATGCCATAACCATGCTTGAGTTGGTGAGGCTTTAGCCATGAAACAGATTGGAGTTGATGAAGTGGTTTCTTGAAGAGAAATTGTATAGAGATTAGATCCACGATTACCGACGAGTAAATCGTTTCCCTGAAGATCTCTAACAAAACACGTAGATTTCTAAAAAGCAACCTCTAAATCCACATCATAAAAGTGAACAACCAAGAAGAGATTGTGATTGAGGCCTTCAACGTAATAAACGCTGTTGATCATGATACTTCCTTGAACCAAATCTCCATAACCAAGAATTAGAGCAAATTAATCATTTTCGAAATGAACGGTACCTAGATATTTCTCAACAAAATTGCACAACAGCTTTAGATTGCCTGTCATGTGATTTGTGCATCCAGAGTCAACAATTAATAGGATGAGTTGAACAATATGCAAGAGAATTAGAGGACGATGGAATACTTGACAAATTGGAGCCTAAAGTATTTGTGAGTTTTAAGACATTAGTTATTATAGATGCATTATCTATAGCAAACCTAACTCTCTTTTTCACATTTTCATTCCTAAATTTAGGCACCACTTTATTTTTGTCCAAGGAACCCATTTATATCCTGATGGGCATTGTTATTCTATCCACCATTTCCATGCCTTACTAGTTTTCTCATACAACATCCTATAGTAACTCTTAGAATTCTAGATAGTGGATTCTGATGCAAATGTTTTCTTAGGGGGTGTTGCAACAGATTTGTTCGCTTGACTTTTGGGTTTTCTAGTACTAATAGGCACTACTTTAGGCTTCTTAGTTCTAGCATTTACGTCATTTAAAAATTTTAGTAGAACTCCTACTCGACCATAGGATTCGATTAAACTCACATTTTCCACAAGTTGCACATTATACAGCATTTAAAATTCGAAGTTTGGATTTTTAAAAACTGTCATTACAAGGTAGTTACAGACACTCTTGTTTTATTAGAAATTACTAGAAATACTTTGGTGATCACTTCACTTCCACAGTCTTCATTAAACTTCATTGGACTATTGTTTGGCCACGGCTCCTCTATCTTTCAATTTGAGCTGCTACGTAAACTGTGGTCTTCCTAAATTAGTTCTTCTTGATTTCTCTCTAGTAGGATGTAGGACATTTCGACGGATTAGCATTCTATAGGTATGCGGCAACTGCTTCGGTGTTCTAGTTTGTGTTGTCCACCTTGTGTCCATTCGATAATGCTTGGACAGAATCACACATTCTGTGTTTCTCCTACGCTTTCCTTGTTCGTTCGGAGGCTCAATCCTGCTGTCAGTGACTGGTTTTGTATATATACCCCTCTCTCTCACAACATTAGTTTCAGAACCCCCACCCGACTTTGTCTTTGAAATTTTTCCTCACAGTGGACGTCTGAAAAAGGTGTCGGTATTTCCTATAATGTTGGTTTTGGAATCCTACCAATCTTTGAGCAAATTTAAACCCCCCCCCCCCCACACCTCCATCTCCCCCACTCCTCTCCCCCCGCCCCCCCCCTCATTTGGTTTCGGCGCCTCTAAAAAAAGCTTCCGGTCTTTTCAATACATCCTCTATTTTCCACTTATCAATTTGCCCCTTCCTGCATCCGCGTTTCAATGAGTTTCTTTTCCTTCACCCTCCCACTTCATGCCGCCTATGTTCTTGCTTCACGCTGCAGTTGACGCTTGCTCACACCAATCTTGTAATTTTCGCTATAATATTAGATTTAAAGAACGCTTAGATCTATTTGTAAATACACATTTGCACCCGGCACTTTTCGCCTGATTGCCTCCATCTACCTGTGGTCTATTTTAGTACTCGTTTTGATGAATTGGTATGCAATCTTCGACATTGGTCTGCCTGTCCATGCTCTCAGCCACACACGAAGGTACTAGAAATAGGTCTTATCGCACGCGTGAGTGCGCGCTTTCGTCATACGCCGGTAGTCTCGCCACTAAACTGTCTCGTGACTAATATGCATCACACCAAGTCTCTCATCACTGACACATGTCTATACTAATCTAGCCTGATTTCGCTTTTTTTCATAATCTCGCCTTTTATGGCTAGACTCGTTACGCACCTCGCGCCTTTCTCTTTATGAATCGATATAAGCCACATGCCCCCATCCCGCCTCCTCACACGCCGGTGGTGCCCCCCCCATACCACCTCTCCATAAATTTAGATTAACGACCTCTGCCACACTCTCCATAAGACCCAATACACATAACCACCCTCCATTATACCACACCACATGCTTCTCTCCTCGCCCCTTAGCCCTACTATCCTCATACTCAGGTCTTCGACAAATCTCCCTCCAGTTTATCTCAGATTCCACGAGTTTCCCGCTATAACGTTTCATCTTTGCCTCCAGCGGATTAACACCCGTCTCTCTTACAATCCCACTCCTCCTCTGCCGCATTTCCATGCGACTCCCTCCCCAAACTTCATCCTGAACAATCCTGCTAATCAATCCTATCATCACGCTCCCGGCTGCCTTCCTCTCCCTAGCGACTACTGAGAACCCAACGCGACTCATCAAACAAAAAGTCGCTGTCTCCTTAATCTGGATTTCTAACCTTCTCATGCTGACATAGAGAGGCCCTGCTTAAACCTAGTGCTATAATGCGAGCTAACGTGAGTTACGCGCACTCCACCTCAGCCTCTCGCTCCCAACACACATTTCTCCTAAAACCTGCTCTTCTCCAACTGGCTCTCCACCAATCAACCCCCTACCCGCGCCCACGATCACAATATAACTTGTCCCTGGGTATATCACTCACTCTCCTAAGACTATTTGATTTTGAAACAGGTATTCGATACCACCCTCGCCCATGACTACTGTTATTAAATCAATAATAGCCCTCCCCCATTGGTTTGCCTCTATTCCAATACACAATGGTTTATCAAACTTATTTTCCACATATTTTCCTTTGCATTTTTCAATGAGTTTCTTTAACTCACATATGGCAATGTTCTTGTCTTGCAGTTGAGCTTTCAAATCTTGTATTTTGAAATATTGTTCACGTTATTTTTGAAATACATTTGACGCTTTTTCTTTGCAAACTGTGTCATTTTTCGTTTGTTCTTGACATTGTTGTAAAGCAAGTTAAAGAGAAATTGAGTGTTTTTCTAGTTTAGCAAAACTTCATAAAAGCTCAGTATAAACTTCTTTACTAATAGTTTTAGTTTTTTTCAAAAGCTTTTATGCAAGACATTCGCATTCTTTCACTTTATGAAGATATAAGCACTGCAATTCAGTGTGAGCACCTAAATTAGATAACGAATGCAAATAAGAACACATAACATCATTATACACACATTATTATAGAAGTATATCATACATGTTTGAAAATTCTGCTTTATCAGATTCAAGTTCGTCAATTTCTTTTGCAAGGGATTAAACGTACTTTAAATCATCATGTATTTCTGGCTTAAATTCATGAACAAATGTAAAACTATCATTCTGTGTCTTTAGGGAAAGAGGCATCAAACATGTCTTAATTAGGATTTCCATATCATGAGCAATTGGTGCATAAAAATGATCATGAGAATGCTTTTCCCAAGCTTGATCAACAAGTTCTCTAAAATGATTTATGTTAATCGTCATTACATTATATTCTTGTCTACATTTACTTATTGATTTTGAAACAGGTAAGAAACCGATGTTTTTTAAAATATTTGGTTTAAATTTCACAAAAGATTTTCTCCACATTTTCTTTCTTACTTCATTTGCATGTGCCAACTATACATGATATTCCTGTGTTGGGGGTTTGAAAATTTCATAAGGACTATTTAGCTTTGTGTAGTCATAAGGTCTAACTTTGTCTTTATTCGATTTTGATCGACTCTCTTTTTCAAGAGTCAGTATCTCTTCTCTATTGGGGACGAGTCTGTTTGCAAGATAAGATTGGTCATATGGGATCACATACAAACATGGTTTCTCAGATTGAGCCTTTTTGAGGTACATTAGATTTACAAAGGTTGGTCTACCATTGAATGTTGGGCCTTTGGGAGATAACATATGAATGGTTTGGATTGATTGATTTTTTTTGTAAACAATTTCATTCAAAAACTTTAATTGCTTTTCCATTGAAATCATTTTGTCAATGTCTTTTTCTTTCTTAAGTTTCAAATCCGTTATTACTTTTGTTTTCTCTTTGACAAGCCCTTTGTAATGTGACTTTGTTTAAAGACTCTATTTGACTAACTCATCGTGTTTCTCTTTGACAACTAAAATTTCATAGGCTTTAAGTTTTAAACCTTCTTTTATGTCAATTTCTTTTTGATCTAATAGTCCTAGAGTTTCATTTAACTTATGTTCAAGTTTGTCATAGTCAACTGTACGGTCATTTAAGGTCTTGTACGTCTCAAGCTCAGTCTGTTTATTTTGAAGTGCAATAAGAAAACTATCCTGAATACTATTAGACTCCCCCATAGTTCTACTAGTTTTCGCAAGAATAGATTTGCACTCGGTCAATTCATGAGTAAGTGATGTGTTTGCTTTCTATAATTCCTTTTGAATCTTTTTATTTTCATCAACATCAAGTTTTAAATTTGCAATTAAATTAGCAAGCGAAACACGCTCATCATCACATTCTACAGCATTTTGGTCAGTCTGAATATCATTATCACACATATCCGGTGAATCAAGAATGACATTATTATCAACCTTTTCCACTACACATGTGTTACTAATGGATTCAGGTTGCTCAGAATGTTATCTCTTATTGGCAAACACATTATATACAGCATTGTCTTGTACCTGTTCTAATTGCTCATCTGTGTCTGCTAGCCAATCAGATTGTTCTGCTTGTAATGGAACACCTTTCTCAGCTTGTTTGCATAGCAACATCTTTTCCTTATGATATGTGGAGTTTTTCACCTTTTTGGTTTCCTGCATTCCTTAGTGAAATGACCAAATTCCTTGTAATTGAAACATTGTATCCCAGTCTGTTGCACTACCTGACTTCCTACAGTCTCCCTAGCCCCAGCAACAGGCATTGTTCTCTGATTCCCAAACTGCCCAGTCTAATTGTCATTCTTGTACCTTGGAGAATTATTCACATTCTTGTTTTGGAGTTTAAAGAAGTTCTAAGGTTGTTGTTGGTAGGTTTATAGAGCTTTTTGAAGTACTTTGAAATGAGTGCCAAGTTTTTTTGCATTTCCTTGTCCTTATGAGCTTGTTCAGGATCACTGTCTTCTTCAGAAGCTGACTTAGATGGAGGTGTGATTGGTTTGGCTATCTCTTTGCCTTTGTGTCTGGTAGTTGCATGAGATCTGGTTTGAGGTGATGCTTTTGATGTTGGTGCATATGATTTGTGAGACTTTGGTGCTTAATAATAAAGATCTGGATATGGTTGAGCAGCAACAAGAAGTGTTAATAGGTTAGCATTCTTGGCTATTCTTTCAGCAGGGATTTCATTAACTTCCTTTTGATATTGTTTCAGAATGTCAAAGAGCTTGTGATATGAGACTTTATCCAATTCGTGTTGTTGCTTGACAATTGTCACAAACCTTGACCATTCTAGTTTTTGAAGAAACTAAACATTGACTTGCATCGTAGCAACTGTTAAGTTGTTTCTTATCATTTCATTCATCAGCTTGTAAAATCTAGAGTAATTTGACTCCATTGACTCTCCATCCTGAGAAGTGAATTTTCCAAACTCCCAAAACAAATTAGTGTTGACATCTTGAATGTTGAGAGATTCACCTTGTTGTAGCCTTTCAATAGCTATCCACATTTCATGAGCTGCCTTGCAAGCATCAACAGTTGAGTAAATTTCATCTCCAATTCTAGTCATTAGCAAATGAATTGCTTCCTTTTCTGATTCATAATGAGCTTTGTTTTTTGGAGACATATTCAAGATTGTCTCAACTGTTGTTCGTTCAGGAACTGCTGGAGCATTGTCTGTTGCAGGTACAGCTGGAATTATGACAGTAGTAGGAGTGTAAGGACCTTGAAGAATGCATTTCCTTAAGGCATCACCATTTGGTCTTGTATCGATGTATCTTAAGAAACGTGATTGCCACTATGCATATCTTCCCGTTGCAAGCATTGGTGGATGATCTCTTGAACCAGCTGCCATGATGTTGTTATGCATTTGACTACCAGTTGTGGAAGTTGTGATTAGAGTAGTCATGATGAATGATTGTAGAATTATGAAGTGAAAAATGATTGTAGGATCTTAAGTAGATGTGTTGTGATTGAAGTTATGGTTAAATGAATGTAATTAACGTCCACGGGATTTTACAAGTCTATAATTTAAACCGAGAAAGAAGTTACTTTAACAGGATTTAACAAAATCAATAGAAAACCATGAATGTAAATCGATTGAAGTTAAGGTTTGTTTGATATAAATTTATTGTCTTTTTAGTCATTGTTGTTGATTTAGCTGTTTGGTTTGTTATGTTAAAGTAATTGTCTTATAAAGTCCAAGTCTAAATTGTCCAAAATTAAAGTTCATCGAAGTTGGGTCTTGTACCGAAATTGAGTTCACCGAAAATGGTTAATCGAAAATGATTTTCGGTTCTTTCAGTAACTAGCAAACCGCTGCCTATATAAAGTTACAAATCGCTACTATAAACATTCAACCAAACCGCTTGATAAACTATGCTAAACCGCCACCTATAGTTAGACAAACCTCCACCTTAAAGTACACAAACCGCCACCTTAAATTAGACAAAGCACCACCTTAAAGTTGGACAAACTGCTGGATTAAACACAGGCAAACCGCTGGCAAGTGGAAATCGATAAACCGCTGGCAAATATCTAATGGCAAATCACTGCCTAAGTTGAATGATCAATCTGCTACACTTGGTAAATCGCTGACTTAGAACCTCAAACCTCTACCCTATGTAAACCGCTACCTTGGTTCACCAAACCGCTACCACGAAGATAAATGGACAGAGTTTAGTGTAGGGGGCAAGATAAATCAAACTGCTGCCAACCTGTCCTGCTAAACCGCTGCTATAATCAAATCGCCACTATAACTTTTGGAACCAAACCGCTACTATAATAATTGAGCAAACCACCATATGTCATTATCCAAGTTTAGGACCACAATCAAACCGCTACACGTACTAAACTTTTGTTTTTATGCACACTTTCAACAAAAAACAAAAAAATAAGTACACTATTCGTTCTTTAGCTTAAAATCGGTTAGACAACAAAATCAAATGAGTAATAGCTTACTCAAACCGCCACTTAGACATTTACTGTTGATCCCTTTTGAACAGATCTTACTTAGCTTGTTAAAGCTCAGTTGTGTTGGATAGATCCAAGACAACTATAATAGAAACTAAGATTGTGAATACTACAAACTATGCGAAAACTAGTTTGTAATACAAAGAAGAACAATGAAATAGTAAAACAAGATCTTGCTAAACTTTCAATATATTGAACACAATCAAAGTTATAGAATAACCTTGAAACTATAAATACTAACTATGAGAAATGACTTCTAGATCTCTATCTCTAACTATGCCTTAGGGTTTCTGTTATACACCAAGAAACCCTAATGGGCTTATAAAACACGTCTACAAATAATGCATATATATTCCTAATATATCTCATGCATATCTCATAAGCAGTACTAATCTATGTATACTAACAGTACTAACTATATAACTAACAGTACTAATAAACTGACAGTACCAACACTTTGTACTGGCAACACTAACTATTGAACTAACAGTACTAATGACTTAGATTGTTTTCTCTAATCTTCAGCAGTGTTAAGTTAGTACTGGCAGTACTAACTTTCTTCTAGCAGTACTATCTTCAACTCTGGCAGTACTAACTAAGCTTGACAGTATAAACTCTTCCCTTGGCAGTACTAAGTGTGATAGGTTTAAATCCCAAAAATCCTCCCCTAAACTTGTGATTGTCATCCAAATCTACAAGTTTCTCTTAATTAAACCATCTGTGCTAAGAGGATGCTTCCAAACACTTTATTGTCTTGGTCTATTTGCTTGTATGAAGATTTTCCTTAAAATCTCATTTGCCATCTTTGAATGTTGTTCTACAAACAGCTTGTTACCCAACATCAACATCTGAACTCCTTTTGACAATGGATAATATTTCTCTACCAGCATGAAAATATCATGTCCTCTTAATGAAGATACATGGTGAACAACACATGTATCATAAAGCCTCCATACTAAAGGATCATGCATATACCTTTGAAGCTTCAATAGAGTATCATCACTATCTTGTTCAAAAAATCTCTTCAGTTCAACCCATAATTCCTTCTCTTTATCATCTGTAAGCTCTGTTATATTGAACCTCTCCTTAACCAAATCCCAAAGCTTAATCAGGTCATCTCTATCAAATTTCTTTAGCATATCAGCAAAAATCTTAAAAAATTCTATATGGTTTCCAACTCTGATAATTTTCCAATACCTTCTTGTGTCTTCAGAGTAAACCTCTCAGTCTATGATTGGACATTTGACCTGTAAGGCTTCAATATAAACTTCTTCCACTAGAACTACCATCATCATCTGTTGTAAATCCTCCTATGGCAATTCTTTTTCTTCTTCATCTGGTTGTTCTTGAACTAACACTGAAGCTTCATTGGTCTTTTGCTTCTTAGAACCTTCATGATCAAGTCCTAATTCTGCACCCCTTTTAGAACTTCCAACTTCTG
The DNA here is from genome assembly GCA_026074375.1 of Tanacetum coccineum. Lineage (NCBI taxonomy): Eukaryota > Viridiplantae > Streptophyta > Magnoliopsida > Asterales > Asteraceae > Tanacetum > Tanacetum coccineum. The sequence goes on from BQNB010014354.1 coordinate 46,724, forward strand.
CAAAATCAGTAATTTGTGCTTGTAAACTTCCAGCTGCTAATTCTGATGCTCTTCCTCTATCTTCAGTCTCCATGGATACAAAAGTGTTGACATTCTTCATTGTAGTTTCAAATAACTCCTTGAGCTCATCAAAAGAATATCTTTTTAATTGCTGAGTGTATGAATTCCCATGTACTTGATGTAATTTATAATATAATTCCACTGTTGAGCCTGTGTCATGGGCTTGTTCCTCTTTGATTTAGCTTTTTGTGCAACAAAATATCTCTTTCTCTGATTAATAAGATCTACAAGCTCTGTGTTGATTCAACTGCACTGTAACTTCTTTTCTTTCCCTTGCTTGTAGTCTTTGAGTTAGCTCTTCATCAGCTTCAACTCTTGCTCTGATGTTTTCCCATTCTTCCTTAGTAAAAGATTGAGCTGTTGCATGAACTCTAGCCATCCTTTGTCTTTCTTCTTTATCCAGTTCCTCTTGCAGTTCCTCTTGCAGTCTCACAGTTGCTTTATGTCCAAGCCTATCTTGTTCTTGCTGTAATTTTGTTCTCTTAGTTTGTTCATCCTCAGAGTCTGTCATTATACCCTTACCTTTATCTTTGACTACAACTGGTGAAGGAAAACTAATATTAACCTCTTGAACCATACCAGCAGTACTAACTGGCATTGATGCACCAACAATACTAACTGATTCTTCAACAGTACTAAATAACCTACTAGCAGTACTAACTTCTCCACTGCCAGTACTAATTGCCCTTCTTCTTCTAGTATAAGTGTTAACATTTTTCTTAGCTGCATCTGCAAGAACTTTAGCTGCACTAAAGACTCCTAACTGATCTTCAGGTTGATATTCTTGACTACTATCCTTTGTAGAAGTAACCAAAGTAATTCCTACATCTTGATCAATTTCTTATATCATCCTCCCCTGTTTGGAATAATCCTCTAAATCTTCTTCATCATCTAAAATAATAATTTGGCTCTCCTTTTAGCTTGGCTTAGCTTAACAGTCTGCTCTAACTTCTTTACCTTTTTGATAAGTTTGATATAAGAAACACCATATACCTTCTTTGTTTGCTTCAAGTCTGCCTCCAAGCTCTCCACTTTCTTGGATAATGTAGTACATAAAACCGTCAATTCTAGAAGTGTCATACTGCCCTCATCACTTCTAAGTGTGTTAACTCTTGGGAGAGGTGAATCATAAGGCGATGTAGGTACCTTCTCAGACCTAGTCTGAGTAATGGAACCCCCCCCCCATGGCTTCTTAGCACCTAAGACTACCACCTTCACCAATTCCTTAAAGAAGAGGCACATTAGGTATTGCCATAGATTGGGTCTTAGTTATGTTACCACTAGCCTGTGCTGCATCTAAGCTATCAACAGTAATGGTAGCCCATACCACTCTGTCATCCCACTCCTTAAAGATAGCCTCATCTGCTACATTTGGTATAGGTACACTAGTCTGAGGTAACTGAGTGTCCTCTTGTAAGGCTTGCCTAAGTGTTTGAGTATTTTAAGGTGATGATGATTCAACATTTAGGATTGGTTCTTCATAAGTGGGTTGAGCATTAGAAGGTGGTGGTTGGGGTTTATAGGGATGTCCTGAACCTTCACCCTCTTCTTCTTGAATTACCAGCATACATGGAAACAAAGGAGTGTGTTTCCCAGAAAAACCTCTTTTCATATTGCTAAAAAGTTTTGGAGTTAAAGTAGGAGCAATATATTTTCTGTTGTGGGGATTAAGAAATCTTTTGTGCTTGTCTAAAAATATTTGAATAAATCTTGGATACATTAAAAAACTTATATTTTCTAACTAAGTTTTTCGCCACTACCATCAAAATAAATTTGGAAAAGTTAAGAGTTTGTTGTGGCTAAGCAAATAATAGCAGTGGCTATATTGTACAAGAATTGTTCCCAAGAAGTTTTTCTTAGGGACTAAGACAGTGTAGGAATGTATGAATCAAGAATCTCATGAGGGAAAAAAAATTACCTTTTTGAAAGTCAGTTTATCATCAGTTAAAACATACTCCATCAGTGAGAGTGGTAAAAATTTCTGTAGTTGGCAAGAAGCAAAATAATTTACATCTGCTAATTGGAAATGTCTCCTAACAGATGCTTTAGTAATAGCGAATTCTTTGCCATCAACTGTGGCAGTTATTTCTTGTTCTCCATTAGTCTGTGGTATGTGCTTAATTACACATACCTTTTACCTTTAAAAACGAGCTAAAATAACCAAAAACAGACTTAAAATGCCAAATATACGCTTGTTTTGCTAATTGTATTGTGCGCGAAACGGATTAACTAAGAAGGGCGAAAAAACAAAAGCAAAACGACAAAACGGACTCGAATGGAAAGACTGTGAAGATCAAGCCAAATCGAGCCGATAAGTCAATAAGTCAAGTACAGAAAAGTCAACTGGTCAAAGCCAAAGTCAACCCAAGTCAACCCCGAAGCCAAAAAGTCAACATATCAAGAAATATAAGTTTAAGGGTTGAAATTGCCAAACCCCTAAACTTATATTTATAGAAGAAAAGATGAAAAAGAAGACAAGGGTGTATTCTGCCAAAATGTCAAAGTTACACCACAAGGGCTTAAACTGCCATGTCCAAAGAGTTGTATCACACAAGGACTGGTGGTGCAAACTGTTATATAACCCTCAGGGGGTGTTTTTGCCAAGTTTCCAAAAAGTTATAACACCACAAGGACCATGGGTGCAATCCACCATAACACGTTAAGGGACCAATATTGCCATTTCCATAAACCTTCGCCCCTGTCACTCTCTTTTTTATACAACACCTTTTCCCGCCTTTTTCCCCCACAAGCAAACTCACGGGTTTGTCCTCACCCCTTTTACCCTGCACCTCAAAAAACCCCCATGGGTACTCACCTCCCCCCTCCTCCACTAACTTTCCCAGCTGTGAGATTGCCAAGTTGGCAATCCCACATCTCCCCAAGCATTTTTCGATGACCAAGATTGATTTTTGATGAGATTGAAGGGCTAGGATGTGTTTGCTTTCCCCCTCTCACACAACTAACACAAGGACTCAGCTATAAAAGTTGTAGAAGACAGAAGAACAAAAGTAGTTAGTTAGTTTTAATTTTCAGTTTGTATTTTCTTAAATATTAAGCATTTTCTTTCAAATTTTTAGCAATCAGCTTTAAGCTCTTGTACTTTCCTTATTTCATCTTGTACTTCATCGTTTGAGTAATAGCAATTCAGTTTACAAGTTTCCTTGAACTTTGTTTTCAATTTCAATTCGAATTCACTCAATAAGCTCTAAATAAGCTCATTTGAGCTTATTACTGTTAATAAGCTCACATTTAGTCAAAATTTTGTTTTTAAGAAAGTCATTTACTCAATCTAATCCATTTACATCCAAATCATGATTACTTGAGGTGTTTTGAGTTCACTTTGAAGCAACAAGAAGAAATAAGCTCAAAATAAGCTAGATAAGCTAGCTTATTGAGGTTTAGAGGCTTTGAAAGCCATTAGGAACATTTAAGCTTCAACTCTTGGATAGCTTAAATGTGAAGATTCTTCAATTCCAGGTTTTATCTAGTATATCTCATTTTAGCATAAAGTTAGCTTATTCAATGAGCTTATTTCTTTGCTTTTATTTGTGCTTAATTGCTTTTAGCATTGTTTAGTTAGATTTGTAATGCAAATGTATTGATTAGTCTGAGTTTAGTTCATAGAAATCTTAAGTAGTAAATTCTGTCATATTATTGATTAGTATGAGCTAGGAGAGAAAGTAGCTTAATCCTATTAATAAGCTAGAACTTTTAAGGCTTAAATAGCTTAATTAGGACAGAATTAGTGTGAGTAGATAAAATGTTTTAGCTGTTTTAGTTTTTAAATCAGTTTTTAAGCTCATTTCAGTTTGGACAGTTAGACAATGGGGTGTTGGCATAAAGCTTAAATGGGTCAAAATTAAATTTTTTTTTCAAGCTTTGGCATGGGTTGAGACCACTTAGTTACTTTGAGCTTAAGTTTTAAGCTTGCCTTAAGCTATTTTACAAGTTCTTTTAGTTTGAAAATTGTTTTCACAAGTTTTATAACCTCTCTTTGTTAACTGTGACTTTTAGAAAACTCCACAAGTGCTTATTTAGTTAAGCACTTGTGGTTTGAGTTTAAGTGTTCAAAAAAAGTTTGTTTTGTGTGTGTTAAAAAGCTGTGACAAGCACCCTTTGGTCTTTTGACTTTGTAGTCAAAAATCACCAATTCTTTTCAATAAGCAGTTTTTAAATATCAAAAGCTCCTTTTTACTTAACAAATTCAGCAAGTCTTTGTAGTTTTTAAAAGCTAAGATTGGTGCACAAGTCCCTTTATAGGGCACACAATCTGTTTTAGTTTATTTGTTGGTTATAGAGCTTATTTGGAAAGCTTTTCACAAGATGTCAAATAAGCCTTGAGATTAGCCTAAAGCTCCTGTGCAAAGGGGAGACTTTAGGCTTATTTTTCTAGCCATTAAGAGCATTTAAGCCCAGTTTTTGGTCTTATTTTAAGATCTATAGCTATTATATAAGCCTCTTAGTTTAGCTCTTAAAGGCTTTTTGATGGCTTAATTTTAAGCCCCAACTTGCCCCTTGACTATTTTTTTTTAGCTTGTTAGTGTAAGGATTGCTTATTTTTTATATTGGCTCTAGTGAGCTTATTTCATAAGCTATTCCCTTCTTTTCTTGTGTCCATATAGCTTATTTAGATTAGTTTAGCCCCCTTTTGCTTGTTTTTCCTTTTCCTAGCTTATTTGTTCAACTACTTTAAGTTTTTTTTAGCCATTTAGCTTAATTTTAGTATTTCTGTCAAAAATAAGCTGTTACAGCTTATTTAGTTTAGCTTGTAACCTTTTCAGCTTATTTAAAGTTTGTTTAGACTCCCTTTAGCTTATCTAGTCCCTAGTCCTAGCTTATTTCGACCCTAAGTCCAAAAAGACTTAGCATTTTTCTTGCTTTTAAGCCCTTAAGCCAAACTGTCAACTTTAAGCTTATTTTTAAGCTTATTGACAGCTTTTCAGCAAAAGTTGTAGAAGACAAAGTTGTTAAGCCCCACGAGCTTAACAACTTTGCTTCTTTGAGTTTTCGAAAAAAAAAAGGGGGAAGACACTTGGCCCGGGTGAGCAAGACTCGAACCCGGGACCAAGCGATACATCCCCCTTTTACACACACACTCTACCACTGCGCCCTTGGGTCTTTTTCGTTATAGACTCAAGGGCACTAGTATTTAAGGGTGTTTTTGGCTCATAAGCTAATAAGCTGTAAAAGCTTATTTACGGGCTTATTTCTTAAGCTGCTTTGTGATTCTTATTTTTCGTAGGATTCTTATAAAGTCTAGTATTTTTTGTAAATTTTTCAGAATTTTTCGTAATCGTTTAATATTTTTTATAATTTAATTTAGTTAAAAGTTTATTTAATTCATAAAAAATACAAAAATTATCAAAAAAATATTTTGCTTTTTTTAGAAAATTTTCTTTTGTCATCTAGTTTGTAGGAAAAATATAAAAATTTTCGTAGGGTCATTTTTACAACTTTTTACTTTTTAAAGCACGGTCCGGGTGCGGTTTTTTGTCTTGACTCGTTTTTGGGTCAAACGAACTCCGTTTTCGGTCTAGTCTTTTTCATTCTTCGTTATTTGTCCCGTAGAGTAGTTTAGAAGTGAAAATTTTTTCGTAGGGTTATTTTTAAAGATTTTAGGTTTTTCCCCCTTTTGTTCGGGATTCGGGCCCTCGTTTTCTAGTTTAATTTCGTAATTTCTAGGTTTTTCTTAAACGTTTTAGTTTGTTATTGTCTAATTTAACTTTTTCAACTTCCCAAATCAATTCCTTCATTCGAACTCAAATCTTCGACTGTATCGATTTTCCATTCCAGCCTCGTTGGGGATAAACGACCCGGGAAAGCTCTATACTACTTCTCGGTTTTATTGATTGTTGATTTTTATACTTATATATATATTTTATATTTTATTATATATTATATATATTTATAGTGTGAAAACCCGCAATCAATTTTTGGCGCCGTTGCCGGGGAGGCTGTGAAAACGATTTTCGTTACGTTTGACAAACTGTGTTTGAATCTGTGAATATTTTCTTTTATAAAAAAAAACATAAAAAAAAAAATACAAAAATATTTTTCATTTTCTTTTATTAGTATAATTATCAGATAAAAACCAAAAAAAAAAAAATATAAAAACATTGTCTTTAATTACAAATAAAATTCACAAATTGGTAAAAATACCAAAATATAATACTCTCAATTGAGGTATTATCATAATAAATTCCGGTGAACTTGTTGGTTCCCAACTCGAACAAAAGATTTAAAACTTGCCTTTGTGTCACTTGTGAAATACGGCTCACCTTTAATTGATAAACAAACTATAAGAGGGGTATAAGGAGGGTTGTTCCGAGGAACTACGACCCGAAAGGAGAAGGTTTTTAATAGCTTCACGCTTTCCCGCTCCTCCGCTCCTTTGTGCGTTTGTCTTTTAAAGAGCTACCGTGAAACGAGTTGACTATTGGTTTAAGTTGTCTTATCTCATTTTGTCCGTTAAAATAAATTGTGAATTAATGGAAAAACCAAAAATAATCTTCTTTTTCTTCGTATCATTTAATTCTTTTCTTATCCATCTTAATGTTTAATTCTTATGACGTCATTCGATTATCGTTTGAATCCGATTTACGCGATTAAAGAATGCTCGACTTGTGGAGTTTTGTACACTGCAGACTTTTGTTGTTCAAAAAAGGGTCTTGAAGACAAGATTCTTGTTCCTAAACCCCCTCGAAATTGTGCAAGGTGTGCAAGGTGTGGAACCCCGGTTGATGGTCCGTATTGTCAAGGATGTGCTCTTTTACGAAAGAAATTTAAGGAAGATTTGTTTACATATTGTGTGGAAAATGAATTTTTCGAAGACCTTCAAGATACTTCCGAGTCATCCGATGACAATACCAACGTTGTTAATGCTCCTCAAGAGCCATTCGTTGGTAATCAGGACCCCGGTGAAAATTCCTCACCAAGTCCTCCACACATTGACCATTGTTGTCACGAGTGCGGTGATTCGTTAGATGGAATCTTTTGTCGACAATGCACATGTAAGTCTTGTGGGAAAGGTGCTCATTACGGTTATAATTGCCCTCCGAAAGTTCCGATTATCTCTAATTCGGAACCATGCAAAAATCAAACCATTGATGAGCCCCTACAAAACTTGCAAAGTTTGCAACAACAATGTCTGTTTCGTACATGCCAACGATGTGGGTGCAATGAATACGATGGAGTTTGTTTTCATTGTAAAGTTGGAAATGGAACACAAATCAATGTTTCAATTCCATACTCTTCTAACGATTCTCCAAGTGTTGCAAACTATCCTCCACAATCTCAATACATACCATACTCTCGTGAGTTATGTGGGAACGATTCTCATTACGATTGTCCACCTCAAGTCCCGTTTGTCTACAATCAGGACCTGTGTTTCAATCAAAACTTTGATTATTTTCCACAAACTTCACCGAGTTTTCCACAACAATATCTTTGTTGTGAAAATTAGGGGGTCCCATGAAACCTTCCAATGTCAACCAATTGAAGACTATTAGCTAAGCAGAAATTCTGCTAAGATTCAAAATCATTTTGGTTTAGACCAAGTTCAACCCCCGCAATATACGTCAATCATCATTTTTTTTTTTTTTAAATAAAATATAAAAAAAAAGGGGGGGGGGGGGTGAAAAAATCTTCAATTCCCAATAAAATGAGCTTCTCATTCTCAAATAAGCTTATGGAAACTAATGAAAACCTTACGTGAATTGGTTGATCCAGCTATACAAAAAAGGAAGAAGAAAAGCGAATCGCGGAAATCAACGGCTTAAAGATCGATCTTGGAAGATTCCCATTTGCTACGATGATGACGAAGACAATACCATTGCAATCACACCCGTTTTACCAATCGAGGAACCCGATAACTCTCTAAGTATGGGGGACAAGCATCTTGACACTATTTCGGAAACGAAATCGGACGAATTCATAAAGTCTAGTGTTGAGGACCTTGTCCCAATCCCAAGTGAGTCCGAGGGTATTCCCGACAAAATGTGTGATGTGCCTCTTTTTGAAAACACCACCTCTCTTAATGCTCTCAATGAACACTCTGAGATTGATGTCAATTCCAACGATGATAATTCTTCGAGTGGTGACGATTCTACCTAAGGTGAGGATATCGAGTATGTCGATGCATCATCTCCCGATGTTGAGATCGTCAGCTTAGAGGTGGTGGAGATTGTTGATCCAGAAGTTGGAAGGATTGATGATGACATTCTTTTAACAATCAAAGACGATACCCTTCGTGAAAAATTGTTGAATGTCAATCTTCTTATTGCTAAGATCAATTCATTAAGAGATAATCCTACTCCATCTTCCGAAGCTGTGAGCAAGTCTACCTCCACATTTCCTAACCTTTTCTTGGAGGAGACTAACACCTTTGATAATTCTTTTCCCGAATCTGAAACTTTCCGCTTTAATCTAGAAGAGATCAGTAGTGGCAGTCCCACTACTCATTCTGAGTTATCTCTTCCTGATTATAAAGCTTTCTACGTTGATAACGATCATTTTAAAGAGAGGAGTAGTGGCAGTATCACTACTCATGTTGATTTTTCTCAATATGATTCGTTTATCTTTGATTCTTCGATGATAATATCCTCCTTCGATAGGAGTGACTTTAATCATGAGGAGTTCGCCGATGAACTCACTCACATCATGCCTCTCCCGGAACTTGAATGTTTCAAATTTAAGAGTGAGCCCGATCCGGGAGATTTGACTTCTCTTGACCTCGGGATTCGTAAGAATACTTCTACGACTAATGTGAATGTACCACTTGAGGATGACCAATCTTCTCTCTTCGCTTATGTTGTATGGATCTTTCTTGCTTTTCTCACGTATCCCGTTGTCCCTCCATATCTTCTCTCCACCAGGAATGAAGATACCATTTTTGATCCCGGCATTTCAATGTATCATTCTTTTATGTCGGATGTATCTTATCAGAGTGGAACTTTCATGAAATTCAATATTTATCAAAACCACTTGAATGAAAGTCCGATGATGATTTTACCTTCCACTTGCTTCCCCATGGACCAATGAATTCGGGGTCGAGTCGAGCCTGTGACTCGGTTAACAAAAACAAGGCGCTTCGTGGGTGGCAACCCATGCTTATCTAGTCTATCTTCTTTCTTTATGCTAATAAGTGTTTTGTGTTGTGATGAGAGGCTTTCATTTTCCATTACCCGTGTTTTGTCCATGTTTTGTGTGCTTTGTATTGTATGTTCAGAATTTCCCGGATTGTGAAGACCCAAGGCGCTTGGTATTTATGTGTGTTTTGAGCTCATAAGCTTATAAGCTGTCTAAGCTTATTTTCGGGCTTATTTGTTAAGCTAATTTTTGTTTCTTATTTTTCGTAGGGCCTTTATAGTGTAAAGAATTTTTAGAAAATTTTTCAGAATTTTTCGTAATCGTTTAATATTTTTTATAATTTAATTTCGGTAAAAGTTTATTTAATTCATAAAAAATACAAAAATTATCAAAAAAATATTTTGCTTTTTTAGAAAATTTTCTTTTGTCATCTAGTTTGTAGGAAAAATATAAAAAATTTCGTAGGGTCATTTTTACAATTTTTCATCTTTTAAAGAACGGGTCCGGGTACGGGATTTTGTTTTGACTCGTTTTTGGGTCAAACGAACTCCGTTTTCGGTCTAGTCTTTTTCATTCTTCGTTATTTGATCCCTAGAGTAGTTTAGAAGCAAAAATCTCTTCGTAGGTTTATTTTTAAAGATTTTAGGTTTTCCCCCTTTTGTTCGGGATTCGGGCTCTCGTTTTCTAGTTTAATTTCATAATTTTTAGGTTTTTCTTAAACGTTTTAGTTCGTTATCATCTAATTTGACTTTTTCAACTTCCAAAATTAATTCCTTCCTTCAAACTCAAATCTTCGATCGTATCGATTTACCAGTCCAGCCTCGTTGGGGATAAACGACCCGGGAAAGCTCTATACTACTTCTCGGTTTCATTGATTGTTGACTTTTATACTTAGAGAAAATTTTTATATATTATTAATAATTATATAAATTACGGTGTGAAAAAACCACCATTCATTTTGGCGCCGTTGCAGGGAGGCTGTGAAAACGTTTCCATTCCAGCCTCGTTGGGGATAAACGACCCGGGAACACTCTATACTACTTCTCGGTATTATTGATCTTGTTGATTTTTAGACTTATATATATTTTATATTTTATTATATATTATATATATATATAGTGTAAAACTCCGCAATCAATTTTTGGCGCCGTTGCCGGGGAGGCTGTGAAGCAGACTATCGTTACGTTTGATCAATTGTGTTTGAAACTGTGAATATTTTCTTTTATTATAAAAATATAAAAAAGTACAAAAATATTTTTCATTTCTTTTAGTATAATTATCAGATAAAAACCAAAGAAAAAACCAAAAATATAAAAACATTGTCCATAAAAAAAAAGGAACTACGACCCGAAAGGAGAAGGTTTTTAATAGCTTCGCGCTTTCCCGCTCCTCCGCTCCTTTGTGCGTTTGTCTTTTAAAGAGCTACCGTGAAACGAGTTGACTATTGGTTTAAGTTGTCTTATCATTTTGTCCGTTAAAATAAATTGTGAATTAATGGAAAAACCAAAAATAATCTTCTTTTTCATGTAATTCTTTTCTTATCCATCTTCATGTTTAATTCTTATGACGTCATTCGATTATCGTTTGAATCCAATTTACGCGATTAAAGAATGCTCGTCTTGTGGAAGTTTGTACACTTCAAACTGTGGTTGTTCGAAAGGGAGTCTTGAAGACAAGATTCTTGTTCCTAAACCCCCTCGAAATTGTGCAAGGTGTGCAAGGTGTGGAACCCCGGTTGATGGTCCGTATTGTCAAGGATGTGCTCTTTTACGAAAGGAATTTATGGAAGGTTTGTTTACAAACTGTGTGGAAAATGAATTTTTCAAAGACTTCCAAGACACTTCCGAGTCATCCGACGACAATACCAACGTTGTTAATGCTCCTCGAGAGCCAATCGTTGTTAATCAGGACCCCGGTGAAAATTCCTCACCAAGTCCTCTACACATTGACCATTGTTGTCACGAGTGCGGTGATTCGTTAGATGGAATCTTTTGTCGACAATGCACGTGTAAGTCTTGTGGGAAAGGTGCTCATTACGGTTATAATTGTCCTCCGAGAATTCCGATTATCTCTAATCCGGAACCATGCAAAAATCAAACCATTGGTGAGCACCTACAAAACTTGCAAAGTGTGCAACAACAATGTCTGTTTCGTACATGCCAACAATGTGGGTGCAATGAATACGATGGAGTTTGTTTTTATTGTAAAGTTGGAAATGGAACACAAATCAATGTTTCAACTCCATACTCTTCTAACGATTCTCCAAGTGTTGCAAACCATCCTCCACAACCACAATACGTACCATACTCTCGTGAGTTATGTGGGAACGATTCTCATTACAGTTACGATTGTCCACCTCAAGTCCCGTTTGTCTACAATCAGGACCCATGTTTCAATCAAAACTTTGATTATTTTCCACAAACTTCACCGAGTTTTCCACAACAATATCTTTGTTGTGAAAATTGCGGGGGTCCTCATGAAACCTTCCAATGTCAACCAATGAATGAAGACTATTATCATGAGCAAAATTCTTGCTATGATTATAATTCTTTTGGTTTTGACCAATTTCAACACCCGCAATATACCGTCAATCATCCAATCTTCAATTCCCAAAACGAGCTTCTTAATTCCCGAAATGAGCTTCTCAATTCTAGTAATAAGCTTATGGAACAAATGACAACCTTATGTGATTTGGTTGGTCAAGCCATACAAAAGAAGGAAGAAGAAAAGCGAATCGCGGAAGAGCAAGCGGCTAAAGATCGATCTTGGAAGATTCCCATTTGCTACGATGATGACGAAGACAATACCATTGCAATCACACCCGTTTTACCAATCGAGGAACCCGATAACTCTCTAAGTATGGGGGACGAGCATCTTGACACTATTCCAGCAACGGAATCGGACGAATTCATAAAGTCTAGTGTTGAGGACCTTGTCCCAATCCCAAGTGAGTCCGAGGGTAGTCCCGACAAAATGTGTGATGTGCCTCTTTGTGAAAATACCACCTCTCTTAATGCTCTCAATGAACATTCTAAGATTATTGTCAATTCCTACGATGATAATTCTTCGAGTGATGACGATTCTCCCTACGGTGAAAATATCGATTATGTCGATGCATCACCTCCCGATGTTGAGATCGTCAGCTTAGAGGTGGTGGAGATTGTTGATCCGGAAGTTGGAAGGATTGATGATGACATTCTTTCCTTTTAACATATCAAGACGATATTCCTTCGTGAAAAATTGTTGATGTCAATCTTCGTTATTGCTAATATGATTCATTAGAGATAATCCTATCCATCTTCCGAAGTTGTGACCAAGTCTTCCTCCTCATTCCTAATCTTTTATTCGGAGGAGGGACTAACACCTTTGATAATTTCTATTCCGAATTGAATTTCCGCTTTAATCTAGAAGAGATTAGTAGTGGCAGTCCCACTACTCGTTCTGATTTATCTCTTCCGGATTATAAAGCTTTCTACGTTGATAACGATCATTTTAAAGAGAAGAGTAGTGGCAGTACCATTACTCATGTTGATTTTTCTCAATATGATTCGTTTATCTTTGATCTTTCGAATGATCAGTTTCCTCCTGCCGATAGGAGTGACTTTAATCATGAGGAGTTCGCCGATGAACTCACTCACATCATGCCTCTCCCGGAACTTGAATATTTCAAATTTAAGATTGAGCTCGATCCGGGAGATTTGACTTCTATTGACCCCGGGATTCGTAAGAATGTGTCTACAACTAATGTGAATGTACCATTAGAGGATGACCAATCTTCTCTCTTCGCTTATGTTGTATGGATCTTTCTTGCTTTTCTCACGTATCCCGTTGTCCCTCCATATCTTCTCTCCACCAGGAATGAAGATACCATTTTTGATCCCGGCATCTCAATTTATCATTCTTTTATGCCGGATGTATCTCATCGGAATGACTTTTTCATGAAATTCAAATGTTTATCCCAAACCACTTTGAATGCAAGTCGATGTTGATTTTATTCTTCCACTTGCTCCCCTCATGGACCAATGTAATTCGGGGTCGTATCGAGCTTGTGACTCGGTTAATAAAAACAAGGCGCTTCGTGGGTGGCAACCCATGCTTATCCAGTCTATCTTCTTTCTTTATAAGTGTTTTGTGTGCGAAGGCTTACATTTTCCATTACTCGTGTTTTGTCCATATTTTGTGTGCTTTGTATTGTATATCCAGGATTTCCCGCGTGGTGTAGGACTTCTCGTCTTGCAGTATCCACAAGAGTTTCACATCCTCCTGCTTCATTTTGGATATCCAGTATCCAAAATACTCCTATCGATAACGTTTTATCTTTTGGCACACTTCATTTAACGGCCTTAGTTGTACGTAGGAACCCTTTGAAAACATCGAGGCGATGTTTTAGTTCTAGTATGGGGGGATCTTCGATTTGATTTTTGCCTGCAGTCGTTGTTATCACGCAATCCCGTTTTACCACCAAATTTTTGCAAAAATACCAAAAAAATGAAAAAATTTTAAAAATTTTCAAAAATAAAATAAGTGTTTTGTCACAGTTTTGACTTTCCTAATGGGTAGAATGAGAATAATTTTTGACTCGATCGGGCGTGTTGAGCCCTAGCTAGTTCCTCAACTTACCACTTGTAGGCTAAGCTTTCACAAATTCGATTGCTTCGAATTTTAATAAGGTGAAGAACAAGAAGTGATAGAGTTAAATATAAGTTTATGTGCCGAGCAAGATTCTTCTAAAACTTATATGAGTAACTTGTGGCTTTTTCTCCCATTAGCTTCTAATCCACCTAATCATACGTGCTCAATTCAATTCAACTAAGTCAATCAATGTTTTTAGAAAAAGCTTTAAATTTGTAACTTGATTCTTTAAAGCGAGGTTTTTCTGTTCTTAATAATTCGAAAGTTAAAATGCCAAAGAAGCATGAATGAAATACGAATGCGGGTTTTTACACTATATATATATATAATATATAATAAAATATATAAAATATATATAAGTCTAAAAATCAACAAGATCAATGATACCGAGAAGTAGTATAAAATTTTCCCGGGTCGTTTATCCCCAACGAGGCTGGAATGGAAAATCGATACAGTCGAAGATTTGAGTTTGAAAGAGAGAGAATGATTTGAGAGTGCAGGAAGTTAAATTAAACAATAATAAACAAAAACGTTTAAGAAAAACCTAAAAATTACGAATTTAAGCTGAAAAACGGAAGCACGAATCCCGAACAAAGGGGGAAAAACCTAAAATCTTTAAAAATAACCCTACGAAGAAATTTTCACTTCTAAACTACTCTAGGGAACAAATAACGAAGAATGAAAAAGACTAGACCGAAAACGGAGTTCGTTTGACCCAAAAACGAGTCAAGACAAAAAAAACCGCACCCGGACCGTTCTTTAAAAAGTAAAAAGTTATAAAAATGACCCTACGAAAATTTTTATATTTTTCCTACAAACTATTTGACAAAATAAAATTTTCTAAAAAAGCAAAATAATTTTTTGATAATTTTTGTATTTTTTTATGAATTAATTAAACTTTTAACGAAATTAAATTATAAAAAATAGTAAATGACTTCGAAAAATTCTGAAAAATTTACTAAAAATACTTTACACTATGATTATTCTACGAAAAATGAGGAACACAAGATTTGCTTAAAAATAAGCCCGTGAATAAGCTTATACAGCTTATTAGCTTATAAGCTCAAAAAGTGTATAAAGGATAAAGCCCTTGAGTCTTTAACGAAAAAGACCCAAGGGCGCAGTGGTAAGAGTGTGTTATAAAGGGGACTGTATCGAGAGGTCCCGGGTTCGAGTCTTGCTCACCCGGACCTCTTGTCTTTCCCCTTTTTTTTTTCGAAAACTCAAAAAGGCAAAGTTGTTAAGCTCGTGGGGCTTAACAACTTTGTCTGTCAACTACAACTTTTTCGAAATATCTTATAAAATAAGCTTTAAAATAAGCTTAAAGTGACAGATAGCTTTAAAAGGCATAAAACTAAATGGCTTAAGTCACTTTTTTGGACTTGTGTCGTTTTAAGCTTGGACTAAGGACTAAATAAGACTCAAAGAGTCTAAACCTAACACTAGATAACTTAAAAGGCTTAGCTTAAAAAAAAATATATGGCTAAATAAGCTCTGTGAAGAGCTTATGAAGACAGAGTACTGCTAATAAAGCTTAAAGGGCTAAAAAAAACTAAGCTTGGCACTTAAATAAAGCTAGCAAACAGGGAATAGCCAAAAAAAACTAATAATTTAACTTAAATTGCTTAGAGGAATAGCAATAATGGCATTCTATAGAGAAAAGATCAATAAGCCAGAAAAGGAAATAAGCAAATACTATATCTAAGTCATGCAAAAACAGTCAAAAGCCAAGTTTGGGCTTAAAAATAAGCTAACAAACAAGCTCTTAGGTCTGTAAACTTAAGAGGCTTATAAAAGAGCTTATAAGCTCTTAAAATAAGCCAAAAGATTGGGCTTAAATGGACTTAAAAACCAAGACAAAAGATGCTTAAAATTCCTTGCACCAGGGAGATAAAGCTTAATAACATAGGGGCTTATTTGTCAAAGCCTTGTTAAAAGTGTCAATAAGCTCACATTAAAAGATAAGTAAAACAGATTAGTGTCCTATGAAAGGGACTTGTCCAACCAATTTTTAGCTTTTAAAAACCATTTTAACTTGCTGAATTTTGTAGGTGAAAAAGGCTTATGGATCTTTTAAAACTGCTATAAGCAAACACTTGGTGATTTTTGACTTACAAAGTCAAAAGACCAAAGGTGTTTGCAGCTTGTTTAACACACACAAAAATACACTCTTTTTGAACCTCATATCTCAAATTTCATGTGCTTACTGGTTATATGACTTGTGGCTTTTTTTAAAGTACACACGCTACATGTTGTTTATAAGAACTTTGAAAAACAATTTTCAACCTTAAAAATCTTTTAAAAACAGCTTCAATCAAGCTTTAAAAATCCTAAGTTGCATCCATTTTGTTGACGCACCCATAACACAATATCTAATTTGACACGTTTTTAGAGCTGTAACCAAACACTCACCTTAAGTGAAACTGCCTAAATATTAAAGTCCTCTTAAATTCTTGTTATCACTAATTCCTATTAAATCTTGTATTTCTACTGTTCACTTAAAATGTCCTAATAAAGCTTTATAGACTTTAAGATAAAGCTTTCAAGCAGAATAAGCTCTGTTCCTCACTAGCTTTTCCTACTAACATGTCAGATTTGATGGAGATGAAATGATTAATAGTTACTAGCTATCAATTTTAAAAACATTTGCATATTTAAAACTATACAAAACAATACTAGACAAGTTTAAAGCACAAAGAAATCTAAGGAATAGCTAAAAGAAATAAGCTAATGTAAATTGCATAACCATGAAATTTAAGGATTTGAACCTGAATTTTTAGATAAAGTTCATAGAGTTACCAACCCATCTTGTCAGAGTGAGTGGCTAAAACATAATTATTGGTTCCTTAGCTCTAAACCTTGAGTCTTTAAGTCAACAAGCTATATTATGCTTATTCTCCAATTAGCTTTCTATCTTTACTCAGTTGATATTTAATGAATATATGTTAATAATTTAATAATGAACATAAACAAGTTGTTAATGAATAACTTTTAACAAGTTTTAACTGAATTTGAGCTTGTGGGAATGTAATAAGCTTCAATGAGCTTATTACAAGCTTATTGCTAAAAAATGGCTTATTACTTGAAAATTAAAACACAAACTCAACACAACTAGCTTATATTGCTTAGAAATGGAAAGTACAAGTGAATTAACAAGAGGTACAACTGAAAATAAAGGCTTAAAAAAAACTTAATTGCAACAGTACACGAAACTGAAAAAAAATACAAAGAAAATTTTAAAAACTCTAAAAACTACTGCTTTTTCTCTTTTATCTTCACTTCTTTTTATAGGCAGCTCTCTTTCTTTGTGTGCTTGTTGTGTGAGTGTAATCCATGACAAATCCCAGCCCTTAATCCTGTCTTGGAGCCCGAGTCATAGGTATGGATTGCCAACATGACATCAAGGGGTTTAGTGGAGAGGGGGTGAAGGTTTGATCCATTGGGTAGTTATGGTTGCAGGGTAAAAGGGTGTTGTTTGGGGAAGACAATCAAAAAGGGCGGGAAATGGGGGAAAAGATATACAGTGGGTTAAACTGGGTGAAGGGTTTGGGGATTGGGCAATTTTAGTCCCTCATGGCTGTTAGGTGGTGGTTTTCAGCCATGGTCCTTGTGGTTATAAGAGTTTTGGGGACTTGGCAAAACAAGTCCCCAAGGGTTATATTACCCATTTCATCATTCGTCCTTATGGTGTGTAAGTTAGGAGAGTTGGCAGTAATGCCCCTTGTAGTACAACTTTGGCACATTGGCAGTTCCCACCCTTTTCTTCCTTTTTCTTGATTTCTTTTACAAATATAAGTTTAGGGATTTACAATTTTAGTCCCTAAGCTTATATTTCTTGACTTTTGGCTTCGGGGTTGACTTGGGTTGACTTTCTGTTTGACTTTTTTCAGGTATTTGGGCTTGGACTTTGCCTTTGTCTTTTCCTTGCTTTTTCCATTCGAGTCGCGTTTTGTCGATTTGGCTTTGTCTTTCATTTTTTTTCTTAGATATCCGTTCTGCACAACCACCACTTAGCAACACAGCGTATATTTGGGCATTTTTAAGTCCGTTTTTTGGTTTTTTTAGCTCGTTTTTTATAAGGTTTAAAAGGTATGTGTAATTAAACACATACATTGCACTATAGGAAATTAATAAGAAACAATGTTATTTTCAACAAGGTTTTATATTCATACGTTCATACACAGCCCCAAATACTATATGATCAGTATAGATCGGTTACTCTAACTAGTAATAGGTTTAATTCGACCTTGAGGCTAAACCAACTAGACGTCTACATCTTTACACATTTTGGTACACATACATATTTTTGCACTTTGCACACATAAAACTATGTCTATGAATCTCTTTATATAATAGAGTCCCATAAGTCTCTAATTAGGAATACTAAATTGTATTAGCAACTAAATCTTCCTATTCTTTATCTTATATCTTGACCCACATATCTTTATGCATATTTTTTTTTAGAATTCTCCATCTTTTGTATAATTCCAATCTTGACGACTTTGATCCTTTTGTTTTCTTTTGTTTCATTCTTGTTTCATTGTTTTGTATAATCAAATCAATATAATTCCCAACAATCTTCCCCTATTTGATGATGACAAAACAAACATCTTGATCTTCCATATCTTGATCTTCCATGAATGAAACAATCTTCCTTTTAACTTAAGATCTCCATGCCACCACACTTAATAAGTTGCAAATCATATCATCTGTGTAACATCTTCCCCTTTTTGTCATAATCCAATAGGAGACTTGTGAACATATGCAACTTTGATCTTTACAACTACAAACTAAACTTCTAATCCAAGCATTCCAATGTCTCAAATTACCCTCCATGACGCATAATAAGAATAATGAATTCAAGCAGTAGAAACTTAAACTAGCAGTAGTAATAATGACTTAGCATTAGTAAGAATCAAAACCTTTCCCTCAAGTGGTTTGCATGTAGATGGTTTAAAACACTTTATCATTTGCTTCCCTGAACCAATATGTTAACCATCTCTGAATCTCTAATTCCTGTTGGCTCTATGTAATGATTATTGATGGAGAAAACTCAGTATTACAAACTTGATGCTGAAGTAGAATAACCTAAACTTGTGTCTTATGTCTTGTACTATCTACGTGACTCCAAACTTATACTGATGATATATAAGTAGACCTCAATCTCTTTACATTCCTCACTATATAAATGAGACACTGTGCACTTACAAAGTAACTCCTTTAATTGATAGCAAATGTGTGGTATTTAGCCACCAAAAGTTTTGTAGATCACACTTGCTAGATTTGACAAGTCTTACGTCACATCGTTTTTAGATCGAACAGTTATCTTTCAATGTAATAATCCCATCCAAACTTGGACTTTAAGATATGATAAGAAACACTACTTGTGGAACTCACTCAACGTCAAATGAATATAAAGTATTATCCCTGTAATAATTCTTACCAATTAATCACAGAAATACAGCCATTTTAAGCAAACATATCTCTATCCAAGATCCAAACCATATCGTGTGTTATCCATTGTTTGTCCAAGATCTTCTTAAATATCAAGAATTAAATAAACCATTATGTATCATACGATAGCGGACAAAACTAACAGGTTGTAATGCTTCTAGCTTGTAATTAACTTGTAATTGAACTCCAGATCATTATAACTGTTTAAACCTAGATGTTTGTATGTCGTGGCAACACTAAAGTAAATAGCAACACTATTAATTGGGCAGCATTATTCAAGCATGCTGTAGCCTACTACCCTGTACTGTTTTCCAATCTACAAATTCTGTTTCGTGCTTCACTTTTTTCTCATTCGGCAAAGAAACTACCTTTACCAACCATAGTAGTAGTAATAAACCCCACCGTTAGTACTAATAAAGCAGCCACTAATGGATATACTATTTTTATCAAAACACGAACCACAATCACTAAGCAGCTAATGAAACGCAACAGACGACTAGCAACAACAATCAATTATAGTGAATAAACCACGAACATCTTTGCTTTTGTCAACGAAAAGACAACAAAAACCTACGAATTAAGGTTTTTGCACCAGAGTTTTTTTCTGCCCATTAAAGGAACTCGATTCTCATATTGATTGATAATTTAATACACATAATCACCACTCCACAACCCTAAAAACAACGATACCTTAACCAAAAAGGGAAACAATTTGTTTATGAAAAGAACTTATATTTTTAAGGTTAATAGATCCACGATCAAACCAGTCATCACCATCTCATTATGAACCCACAAACAAACCTGATAGCCCTTAATTTTTTTTAACCTCAAAAATCTTCTCAATCATAGTTGTGTTTCCATTTGCTTCTTCTAATTTTGCTGCAGTTATCCAGATAGCAGGTTATTTAGGTAGCATTATCTCTTGCTTTATTCAACATTTTCTTATCCACAATCATACGTTTTCTAACTAGGCCAAAGCAAGCCATAATTCAACATGCAGTGGACAATACTATAAGCTTCGTATCTTCTTCATTAGCAAGCTCAACGACTGTTTTCCACACCCTCACAAATTAGGAAGTCTCCTTGAGCACCACATGAAATCTCAGCCTAAATATTCATTCCTAACCGTTACGAAGCAATAGAAATATAAAACCTAAGTTAGGTTTTTGTTGATTTAATCCGTAAACCACATATCAACAAGCCGATTTTCGTATATGTATATTCAATAATAGCACCCGAGGAATCCACATCGCAAATCATGAACCAAGTTTATATTCAAATTCTAAGTGTACGAATAATCTTAACACAAGTAATGGCATTGATTCACGTAGAGTTTTAGAGAGGAGAAAGAGATGGTTGGTTGAACACTAGTGTGAGAAGAAATATGTTAATATTAGCTTAGTGAAAATGTGACTAAGGCTGAACAAAAAACCCTAACCACCCCCAAAAAAAACCACCCCTCTCCATGTGTGGAGGAGGTGTATTTATCCCTTATAAATGGCCTGATAAGGGCCTCTAGTGGCTTATCCATGGGCCTTTGGCAGGTTAGCTTCTAACTTAACCATATCAGTTATTATGAGTTATGTCGTTTTATTGTAGTGACCCGACATTTTTCGTATTATTTATAACAATTCCCACCTAAGGGACGGTCACTCCAATTTACAAAAATATAAACTAGCAACACTAATGCTTCATTCGTCCTCTGAGCGGGTTGTCATTATCTTCATCATTAACTTGTGATTTGAAGGTTGTGATCATTTGAATTTTGATCTTTGTGTGCTTGTTCCTTTATCTTGGCTTGAATGTAATCTTGAACACCTTGAGATCATAAACAAGCAATCTTTTTGTCCATCTTGTTAAACTTTGCATCTGTGATAATTGATGAACTCTGGATCGAAATGGATCATACCTTTCTTTGTTTGATATCTTGATAAGCTTTTATAATGCATCTTTCTTGAATTTCTTTAACTTTAACACTTTGTCGCTTCAAGAAGGACGTACGGTATTAGAGTAGCGGAAGTCTTGAAACATGTACTTGAGCTTTCATGATGTCTTTATATTTGCCGGTAGGGTATGAGCATGTGGCAATGAATCTTGTGAGTCGATCGGAATCTGGTTTTCCTCCATCACCATATTTATATATTACTAAAATAAAACATGTTAGCAATAAAGCAACTGGGGACGAATATAGCTTTAGTAATTCGCCGTGTTTGCTTGGAGAACACTTTAAATCCGTGAGGATTGAATTGTGATTAGATAGATTCAATTTAAGATTAATCTTATTGACAGGATTTTCCAGCTGTAGTATTGAACATCTATCTAATCATGTATTGTATTAGATTCATCGGACTAGCCATGTTCTTATTATCGGAATTCTCTATGAAGACAAACACAGTATGAGTGAACCAGTGAGTTACTATCTCACTGATTGAAATAAAAATTGATTTGAAAATCAATCGATGTGTCACTTGCTAAAGTGTTTTTGTGACACATCTGAGAGTGTTATCATTCAAATATTCAACAGCATTCGTCAATTCATAACCTAGAACATGTTTGATTCTTATGATAGCGATCATCGTTTATTTCAGTTGTCAGAAGTTTGATTCATATAGAATAACACATTGTTCACCGACCATGAGCTTGTTTGATGTTGGCTCAGGACAGGATTTCTATCGTCAGAGTTGAATGAAATCAATAGGATGTTCTGGCATAATACACGGGATAATGCAGTAGGACTTTATATGTGAACTTGTTATTCACATTGTGTGCATAGCAAGCACTGAATAGACAAGGTCATATATGATGATTTATGGATGATTCTTTGCGCTCTAGACTCAATAGTGCACTTTGTTTTTAGTGATCGGGGGCGGAGCAGACTGCCCACCCTTTTCAATTTCAACTAACGCGGAGTGAGAAAAGTTTAATAGAAATGCGATGTATCTCTGTGAGGAAATGGAAAACAAGAGTCTTTTAAGAGACCTTGTTGTGGTAGTGAGGGTTTTTTGTGCATTGTAACCACCCCCAATATGTTGGGTCGCAGCGGAATAAGGTCCGGGTGGGTGTTATTAATAGATCAATCACCACAAGATAATATATAGAACGACTAAAGTCGTGGAAAACGATCATTGGATTTAACAAAGTAATTGTTACATAAGCCGAAAAGACTTAACTTGTTCACTGATACAAAGTACAAGATTTTCAGCCCATAACAGTTATCAATTTGAAAGGCGACAAAATTCTTTAATGCATGACATCCAATTCAAAACTTACCAATGAATCCATCGCTCCTTGTGCTTATTGGATCCCCTGAAATACATTGCTTTTAATGTCAACCATTATGATTGGTGAGTTCATTTAGGTTTGAAAATATCATATATTGTAGGACCAATAAATCTACCAAGTTGTATGATTTGCAACAGATGCAGATATCATATAAATTGTATTCGTTGCTCTAAGCTCATGGACACTGGATGATTTGACATGTATGGATGCCAAATTAATGGCCGTTTGCCCGTTGGTGATGTTCTAACCCGCAACATCCTATATTCGACATGGTATACGTTCGTTTCGCTAGTGATAGCTAATCACCCGAACGGGGTTGTCAAACCCAATAGATCTATTCATAACATTCGCGCTCGTAATAACAGTTCATGATAATGGGCTCAGTTTGGTTATCGCTAATTAGTCAACATGTAATCATAATATAAAACTTATCCACTTTGTGTCAGTTGTAAACATTGCATGTTTTCCACCAAAAAACTTTGTAAAGAAAACATAAAGCATGTAAAACGTGGGACTTTGAAATCACCCTTGAGTTCTGATAATCCAATAAAATGTCGTAGATAATGCGTCACGTAAAAGATCGAATGCAACCTAAATTATCATAGGTCGTATAAGTACCGAGTACTTTAATTTGTTAACATGAATTTATTCCTTTAGATTATATACGTACTATCGTTCGGGGCTATCATAATTAAGAGGTCATGACATGACGTTTCGAGGAGTTAGGACACTTTTAATCGTAAATCTCAACACTCGTCTGAAACGCCTATCCGAAGAGGCCTCATTAGGAAACTCCCTAGTAAATATTGTACCTTTGCTAACCACATTAATATTCTATATACTTAATCACCAACTATGGTTTTGGTATAAAATTGTGTTTAACAAGTTAAAAACGATTTATAATTACCGTTTTTTAGTAAAAACTGGGTACTTTCGCGTTTTTAAACTGTTTCTAGCGTTTCTTATGTCATCACTTTGTATCTAGTAGGGTTTATCGGATATTTGACATTTTCATAAAATTTTGTCCCTGTATGTACAGTAATCTTTTACGGTTATAAACAGGACAGGAGTTTTATAAAATTCGTATTGTTGTCGTAAAACGAAAAACGTCGTTTTTTATTGTTATAGCTCCGTTTTTAGTAGTTCTTTAGGGCGTTCGTGTATTTGAATGTTTCGATATATTTTATGTTTAAAAAAATTTATCTTTTCTGTCCATGAATAGTAAAATTTTATAAAAAAATAGGTTTTATAAAAGTATTTGTCGTCGGTAAACTCGCAAATATTCATAATATCGTTCGTTATTAATTGAAAAATACGTGTTATTATCATTTTGGAATCCCTAAAAATATGTGTTAATTTGTTAAAAATTTCAACACTTGCTGTTATAATTTTTATAAAAATGTTTTTTTTTATAAATTTACTTACGACTTCGTTTATTAACGTATAAATGTTTTTAAACATTACTTTTTCGTTTTTAATCCGTTTGACAAAGTTTCTTACCTTTTCGGAATCGGCGTGAAATGTATTATCTTTAGAATAACAAGTTTCTTACTTTTTCGGAATCGTCGTGAAATGTATTATCTTATAAAAATATAAAATGGATATGTCTTATCCACTTTGTTTCCTTATTTGCACTTTATATCTTTTACCATTAATCTTATATTTCATATATGTCATATATGATACATATAATAAATGTCCATTTGTCCATCCAAGTTCTCATGTGTCCAACTTTTATAAAGTCCATTAATATACTTACAAACCACAACTTTAATATTTATCATAATTTACTAGTTTTACATATGGCTACTTTTATATAATAACCATTAACATACAAGCCTTCCCATCTTGTTATAACTTTATTTTTATGATTATCTAACATCAATATAAGTTCATAATTAACTTTAACATGTTTTATGTATTTCTTTAACTTAAAACATATTATGAAACTATGAAAACCCTAATTTACCCATAATCATGTTTACACCAAAACAATATGATACAACATTTTCTCATCCTTTTTAACATGATGTAAGTAATAACACTACATGTACATAAGTGTGTAAAATGATCATTTCAAGTATAAACTTCATTTTTATGTATAAAACCTAAATGGTGATTTAAGCTAAATACAATAATCATGTGCATAAAAATGATAATTATAAAAACATAAAGAGTTTAAATGGACCTTATGAGGTATGATGATGATGATGTACAAGTACTAAACCCTTGTTTAGCCACAAAAACCAAGCTTGCACTTAATAAACCCTAGCTTTCCTTAACTAAACCCTAACTTTCTTTTACTTGAGAAATACTTGGAAATGGTGATTCAATGCTTGCAAATGCCTTAGTATATCTTAGAATAGGTGTATATAGAAGTGTATGGATTGTAGAAAATTTTGTATGGGTTTGGTTGGGTGCTTGTGTTATGCCGTAGCATATAGAGAGGGCAAAGGAGGTGATTTTGTTTGATTTTTGGTCAAGTGTTAATGTTATGAGTCTTTCCTTTGTTACTTGCACAATGTATAAGTAGTAAACATGTTAGGTTAGTCAAGGGGACATAAAAGAGTCTTAGGAATGGCCATGGTCCTAGTCTTTGGTCAAGGTATGGTAGGAATGGTGTTGCCATAATGAGGTATGGTGTGAAGTTGACCAAGTTGCAATCTTATCTCATTTCTCATGTATAATCTTGTATATGATACAAGATTTTCGGAATTTACAAAGATATACAAGATATATTTATGTAATTTTGTGTATTGGGTATAAAAGTGGGTATTTGTTGAAGCGTAGGAAAGACAGAAAAGTTTTTGTGGTTCCGGGAGTGCCTAAACGCAATTTAT